>PVLC010000756.1:148424-180802 GCA_004027655.1 Graphiurus murinus
ACTGGGGATTGAACTCAGGGGCATTCTACCTCCGAGCTACACCCCCAGCCCTATTTTTTATTCTTTATTTTGAAACCGAGTCTCACTAAGTTGCGGAGTGCCTCACTAGGTAGCTGAGGCTGGCCGCGAACCCGGATCCTCCGGTCTCAGCCTCCCGAATGCTGGGATTACAAGCGTGCGCCACCACGCCCGGCTTGTTCTCACTACTCTTATTCAACATAGTAGTGAAAATTCCAGTGACTACAATAAAGCAAGAAAAAGAAATAGTGCTTGGATAGGAAGAAATAACTTTCCCTATTTGTAGATGACATTGTTTACATAGAAATTTTCAATACATCTCAAAAAACTACTAGAACTAATATGTGAATTCTGCAAAACCACAGGATGTAGGATGAAAGCACACAAATTAATCTGCTTTCAATATATGAACAATAAACATTTGGAAACTGAAATTAAAACACAATACCATTTAAAATTATCCTAGATAAATCAGGCATAGTGGCACATGCCTGTAATCCTAGTACTTGGGAGACTGAGACAGGAAGATCACAGATTGGAAGCCAGCCTCAGCAATTTAGTGAGAGCCTGTTTCAAAATAAAAAATAGGGCTGGGGGTGTAGCTCAGAATGCCCCTGGGTTCAATCCCTAGTACCAAAATTAATGAATAATAAAATTGTCAAGCCGGGCGTGGTGGCGCACGCTTGTAATCCGAGCATTTGGGAGGCTGAGACCGGAGGATCCGGGTTCGCGGCCAGCCTCAGCTACCTAGTGAGGCACTCCGCAACTTACTGAGACCCTGTTTCAAAATAAAGAATATAAAAAAATAGGGCTGGGAGTATAACTCGGAGGTAGAATGCCCCTGAGTCCAATCCCCAGGACCAAAAAAAAAAAAAAATTATCCCAAATAAAATGAAATATTTAGACATAAATCTAAGAAATCGTGTACATGATCTCTATTCTGAAGATTAGAAAATGCCAGTGAAAGAAATCAAAGGTCAGTCATGGTAGTGCACGCCTGTAATCCCAGCCACCTGGGAGACTGAGGCAGGTGGAACACAGGTTTGAGGCTAGCCTGGGCAACTTAGTGAGACCCTGTCTCAAAATAAAAGATAAAAAGGGCTAGGTTGTAGTTCAGTCATAGAACACCCTTGGAGTCAATCCCCAGTACTACACTAAATAAACAAATAAATAGATAAACAAATAAATTCAAAGAAATAAATGGAGAGATTCATTGTTTTCATGATAGGAAAGACAAAAACATAATAAAGATGTCAATTCCCCCTGTATTGATTTATAGGTTTAATGCAATTTCTATCAAAATTCCAGCAAGTCAGGAATAGTAGTGCACACCTGTAATCCCAGTACTTGGGAGGTTGAGACAGGGGAATCACAGGTTCACAAACAGCCTCGGCAATTTAGTGAGACTCTCATCAACTTAGCAAGACCCTGTTTCAAAATAAAAAAATAAAAATTAAAGGGCTGGGGGTATAGCTCAGAGATAGAATGCCCCTGGGTTCAATCCCCAGTACTATGCATTCACACATACACACACACACACACACACACACACACACACACACTCCAGCAAAAATTTTTCTAGACATAGAGGAGGCTTATTCTCAAATTTAAATGGAAACACACAGACTTTCATAGAGCCTAACTAATCTTAAAAATAAAAACAAGAATAAAATGGGTGGGATCACTGTACATGATATTCAGGCCTACTATATGGTTACAATTGTTAAGACTGTGGTAATGACAGAGCGATAAACACATGGCTCAGTAGAGAATATAGAATCCAGAAATAGACCCCCATTAATATGCCAAACTGACATTTGACAAAGGGGCAAATGCAATTTAATAAAAAATTGGACATTTATAGGAAAAAATTAACCTCAACTGATCTCATGTCACATACAAAAATGAACTCACAATGAATGTCAAACTTAAATGTAAAACTATACGTTTCAGAAAAAAGCAAGAACCAGTTTTTAGAATTTATAAAGAATTGTCAAAACTCAAGTATAAAAAAAAGCCCACCAAAATATCCAATTAGAATATTGGTAAGGCATGAACAGGATTTCAAAGTCCAGGATACACGGATGGTAATAAGTACATAAAAATATATTCAATGTTATTATCCATTAGGGAAATACAAATTAAACCATAATGAGATATCATTATACACTTATCAGAATGGCAAAAATAAAAAATTATAATCACATCAGATGCTGGCAAAGAGGTAGAGAAAGTGTATCACTCACACTTTACTGGTGGAAGTGGAAAACGTGGCTTCTGTGCCAGTTTAGCAGTTTGTTAAATACAAACCAACAATTACCATACAACCCTGCAATTGTACTTTTGGGCATTTGTCCCAGAGATCTGACAACTGACATTCACACAAAAACCTGTACATGAATCTTCATGACAGCTTACTTTCAATAGCCCCAAATTGGAAACAACCCAAATGCTTTTCAAACAGTGAATGAATTAACGAACTGTGTTATACCCATGCAGTAGAATACTACTCACCAATAAAGAGGAGCAAAATCTGGATACATGCCACAAAATGAATGAATCTCCACTCATGATGATGGGTGAATTTTCACTCAGTGAAAACCATTTATATAACCTTACAGAACTGACAAATATAGAAATGAAAATAGGGTTTTTTATTAGTAAAGGCAAAGCAGTGATTACTGCCAATTTTAATGGTTTTGAGTCATTTTGCCAAGACCAATTTAACAGAATGATCATGAACTTTTAGCCCATTTATTGGCTTGTGACCTACATTAAGATCCTAATGAAAGCCAGGCGTGGTGTCCCACGCTTGTAATCCCAGCATTCGGGAGGCTGAGACAGGAGGATCCGGGTTCACAGCCAGCCTCAGCTACCTAGTGAGGCACTCCACAACTTAGTGAGACTCGGTTTCAAAATAAAGAATAAAAAATAGGGCTGGGGGTGTAGCTCGGAGGTAGAATGCCCCTGAGTTCAATCCCCAGTACTGCAAAAAAAAAAAAAAAAAAAAAAAATCCTAATGAGATGTGGGTGACGTGTTTCTGAATTCTGAAGAGCTGGTTGAAAGATGGTACTGATGTTAAAAAAAAAAGTTTGATTCTAGCTGGAAGTGGTGGCACACATCTGTAATCCTAGTACCTGGGAGCCTGAGACAGAAGGATTGCAGGTTCGAGGTCAGGCTTAGCAATTTGTTGAGATCCTTGGCAACTTAGTGAGACCCTGTTTCCAAATAAAAAATTAAAAATAGGGCTAGAGTTATAGCTCAGAAGTAAAATGCCTCTGGGTTCAATCCCCAGTAAACACACACACACACACACACACACACACACACACACACACACACACACCAAGAAAAAATAAGAAAGAATGAAAAGAAAAAAAAAGGCAAGCAAGAAAACAATCCTCCTGCACACCCAAGTGGGACAGTAGTCTCCAGGAAGAACACTGGGCAACTGAGCTGTGAGCCCAGCTAGGCTCTTTTTTGCTTCAAACCCCATTTTGAATTGAAAGAACAACTAACAGTCAAACTATGGTTACTCATATTTGGCTATTTGGCAGGCATTTTCTTCAAAATGAACCAAAAGAAATTCTCACTTCAAGGAAAGCAACCGGTGGCATTTGTTGCCAGTGATAAAATTGGAGCCTTGACCTGAGAATTGGAAATTTGGAAAATGTGTATCTGCTACTGCGTAACAGCATCGTGATACTTAGAGATTTTCTAATGAGATTGGTGTAGATTTTAACAAGTGTGACTTGTAAGTAGAATTTAATAGATCAACATTTAGCAGATCCACTCAACTCCATGAACCAGTATTTTCCAAATGACCAATGTGTGATCTTACAAAATCATGCATGAGTAAAAGGCCTGTTAAAAGGGCAAGAGAGAGACATGGGTTGTAATGCAACAGAAGTGAAAAGTTCATTGGCACGCTTTCAGATAGCACGCTGCAGCTAACCTTTAAGAAATAGCCGCTTGTCAAATTTTGCTGTAGCATCAAAGAGGAACAGTCACCATGATCAGAAAAGGCCCTTAAAATACTCTTCCCTTTTCCAGTGACACATCTGTGCGATTCTGGATTTTCTTCATATACTTCAACCAAAATGTGTCTTAGCTGGAATGCAGAAGGAAATATGAACCCTAGATCCTCTATTAAGCCAGACGTTAAAGATTTGCCAAAATGCCACTTACTGTTTTTTTGGTGTTGTTATTGTTGCAATACGTTTTGATGTTAATGTGAAATGGATTTTTTATTTTTAACTGAATTTTAAAGTCCTTCTTTCATTCCTTTCTTTGTTCCTTCCTTCCTTCCTTCATTTATTCATTCGTTTGTTCCTTTCTTTTTTTGTGTGTGGTACTGGGGATTGAACCCAGGGGCATTCTACCTCCGAGCTACATCCCCAGCCCTATTTTTATTTATTTATTTATTTATTTATTTATTTATTTATTTATTTATTTATTTATTTTGCGGTACTGGGAATTGAACTCAGGGGCATTCTACCTCTGAGCTATACCCCCAGCCCTATTTTTTATTCTTTATTTTGAAACCGGGTCTCACTAAGTTGCGGAGTGCCTCACTAGGTAGCTGAGGCTGGCCACAAACCCGGATCCTCCGGTCTCAGCCTCCCGAATGCTGGGATTACAAGCGTGCGCCACCATGCCCGGCCCTATTTTTATTTTGAAGCAGTATCTCACTAAATTGCTGAGGGTCTCACTGAGTACAAAGGCTGTCCTCGAACCTGCGATCCTCCTGTCTCAGCCCCAAGTACTGGGATTACAGGCATGTGCCACCACGCCCAGCTAAATTTTATACTTATTTCTTTTCTCTTCTTGTTTTTTTTTTTTTTTTTTTGGTACTGGGGATTGAACCCAGGGGCATTCTACCTCTGAGCTACACTACTCTAGGTCCTTTTATTTTTTGTTTTGAAACAAGGTGTCACTAGGTTGCTGAGAGTTTCACTATGCTGGTGAGACTATCCTCAAACATGAGATCCTCCTGTCTCAGCCTCTCACATTAGTAGGATTACAGTGTGTACCACAATGCCTTGCTTATTTTTTGTTTTGAAACAGTGTCTCTCTAAGTTGCTGAGGTTGGTCTCAAACCTGTGATCCTCCTATCTCAGGCTTCCAAGTACTGGGATTACAGGCATGTGCCACCATACCCATTTCCACCTCGAATAGAGTAAATATTGATAGACATAACTCACATAGTCAAAGTTCTCTGGAGTTCTCAATAGTTTTTAAGAGTGTAAAGGACTCTTGAAATTGAAAGTTTTGAGAAATGAATCAAGCTGGACTGAGCAAAAGCTTTTCACCTGACTCAATTTGTGATGTCTCTTCATGAAGTTACTATGAACTGAGTTTATTTAAGGCCTTACTCCATCAGCCCTGCCCCTCTCCAGCCCTCCTTCCCTTCCCTTCCCACCCAGTCTCTAGCCTTAGAAAACACTGCTATACTCATTAAGAAGATATTATGAGGACTTCAACTATTCTATTTATGTTCTCTTTCAATGGCCTGTAGGACAAGTTTCTTTTATACATTCGTACAAGAAAAAGCTGCATTCCTATCCAGGTGCAGTGGCACATGCCTGTAATCCTAGTACTTGGGAGGCTGAGACAGGAGGATTGCAGTTTCATGGCCAGCCTCAGCAACTTAGAGAGACCCTCAGCAACTTAGGGAGACCCTCAGCAACTTTGCAAGACCCTGTTTCAAAATAAATAAAAAGGGCTAAATGTAAAGCTCAGAGGTAGGATGCTCCTGGGTTTAACCCCCAGCACCACATACACACACACACACACACACACACACACACACACACACACACACACACAAAACAAACAAACAAAAACAAAAACAAAAACAAAACTATATTCCTAAGCAAATGACTCATCACAATCTTATGCGTACTATTCATGCTTCCCCCCCTTTGCATTAGCTGCTGAGAAGCTCAGGACCGAGTGTGCAGACTACCTCTAAAAGATGTATAAGACTTGTGGCCTTAAATTTAATCTTACTTCAAGACATTCCAATCCTCATCCTGTTACTTTCCCTTCATCACTTATGTCTCACCTACTTTTTTTTTTTTTTTTTGCAAGTTTGACAGTATGAATTCTGTAATCCCCTTTAAGTATGCTTGGAAAATAGAGGAAATGGAGGGAGAAGAAAAGAAATGCAAAATCTGCAATATAACACATGTTATCTAAACTGTCTGGAAAATCAATTCCCTTCATGTGTCCCGGTGTAGACTCGATCATTAGGCCAGGAAATCCGAAGGAACAATGGCAACAGGTTTGTTTTCTTTCCTGGGGAGTACAGAAATGCTCTTTCTTGTGCATCCAGACAGGAAGCCCATCTTTCTCCCCATAATTAATCACTTTTACAAGAGAAGGGTAAAAAAAAAAAAAAAAAAACAAGACCTTTTCTAATATACTGAGGATGAAAATGAGGATAAGGATGAGGATGATGAAGAAAAGACAGGAGGGAAATCAGTGATTTAAGAGGTCAAGTGGGCAGGGCATGACGGTGCATACTTGTAATCCCAGTACTTGGGAGGCTGAGACAGGAGGATCGCAGGTTTTTGGCCAGCCTCAGCTACTTAGTGAGACACTGTTTAAAAATAAAGAATAAAAAAATAGGACTGGGGCTGTAGCTCGGAGGTAGAATGCTCCTGGGTTCAATCTCCAGTATCAACCAACCAACTGACAACCAAAGAGGTTCAGTGGTCAGAGAAAATCCCCTTTGGAGGATGCTTTTCCGGGTCTCTAAGTCTCTTCTTGGTCAAAGACAAGGTCAAGAAGGCAGGATCTAGTCCTAATTCTGTCATTAACAACCTATGTGATTTTACTATCTCGGGCCTCTGTTTTTTTTGTTTTGTTTTGTTTTGTTTTGTTTTATCTATAAAATGAGGAATCTAAAGCCGGGCGTGGTGGCGCACGCTTCTAATCCCAGCATTTGGGAGGCTGAGACCTGAGGATCCGAGTTCTCGGCCAGCCTCAGCTACCTAGTGAAGCACTCCGCAACTTAGTAAGACCCTGTTTCAAAATAAAGAATAAAAAATAGGGCTGGGGGTATAGCTCGGAGGTAAAATGCCCCTGGGTTCCATCCCCAGTACTGCAAAAAACAAAACAAAAAAAAATGAGGAATCTAACTTTACCTAGATTTTTTTTGTGTGTGTAGCACTGGGGATTGAACTCAGGGGCATTCTACCTCTGAGCTATACCCCCAGCCCTATTTTTTATTCTTTATTTTGAAACAGGGTCTCACTAAGTTGTGGAGTGCCTCACTAGGTAGCTGAGGTTGGCTAAGAACCCCGATCCTCTGGTCTCAGCCTCCCAAATGCTGGGATTACAAGCGTGCACCACCACGCCCAGCTACCTAGACTTTGAGGAACAAGGGAAGCCATAGATATGAATGTCATCTTGTCTACGGCCATACCACCCTGAATGCGCCCGATCTCGTCAGATATGAATGTCATCTTGAAAAGGCCAGTGATATTTAAATTGCAGTTCTGTGCCCAAGGATGACTCCAAGGAGCATGAATCCAATCTGCACCACGTCACTGCTACAGCCTTTTAGACACATTAATTCATTTGAACTAACTCAACTGGAAAATAGAGCTAGCCCCCAAAGAATAAACAGCTAGAATATGCATAAATCTAGATAACGAAGCTGTGCATATTAGATAGAGTCTATGTCTGTGCAGTGTTTCACAGGGCCTAAGCCCCCAGTGCAATACTTGATATCATTCACACCATTATAAAAGGCCAACACTCAGGCCGTCCCTTCGTGTCTTTTTTTTTTTTTTCCAATGCTGGGAATTGAGCCCAGGGGCATTCTACCTCTGAGCTACACTCCCAGCCCTATTTTATTTTTATTTTGAAACAGGGTCTTGCTAAGTTGCTGAAGCTGATCTCAAACCTGCAATCCTTCCTTCTCAGCCTCCCAAGTACTGGGATTACACGTGTGTGCTACAAGTGCTGAGCTTCCTCTTGACATTTTACAGACATCACCCCAGCAATTCACCGCTCTCTTACAAGACTTTCTCTTTGACCCTCAGGGGCATGACTTTCATCAGCATAGAACCATGCTACGACAGTAATTAACCAGCCCTGTGATTATCTACCTACTCCTGCTCCATCCTGTCCTTTCTGTACCCTCCCACATCTCATAAATTACAATGCCAACCTTCTAGTTGCTCAAAGTCCCAGAGACATCTTTGACTCATCTTTCCCCCTCATTGACATTCAATCAACAAATCCTGTTGTTTCTATCTTCAAACTAAATCCAAAATCTGACCTCCAAGTCATCAGTCCATCTGATTGCTGGTGTCTGTGCTTGTTCCCTATATAGACCAGCTTGCTCAAAGAAATCTAATCCATAAATCAGATTATGTGTGTACTCTGATCTTTTTTCTTTCTCCTCCTCCTCCTTCTCCTCCTCTTCCTCCTCCTCCTCCTCCTTTTTAGAGTACTGGGAATTGAACCCAGGGGTGTTCTACCCCCAGCCCTTTTTTATTTTATTTTTTTAAATTTTGAAACAGGGTCTCACTAGGCTGTTGAGTCTGGCTAAATTTCTGAGGCTCATCTCAAACCTGTGCTCCTCCTGTTCCAGCCTCCTAAGTACTGGGATTACAGGCATGAACTACCATGCCTGGTTTATTCTGGCCTTTTCTACCAATGTCTTGTATCTCACTTAAAATAAAAGCTACATAGTGACCATGGTTTTCAAGGCACTGTGCCATCGGATCTCCTTGCCACCTCTACTTCTTCATTTGCTACTAGACTTGCCTTCAGTTAGTGCCATCATTCATACTGGGCTATTTGCTGTTCTTTGGACATATCCAACATGGTGCTGTCTCCAGGCCTTCACATGCCAGGCACTCTATCTAAAACACCATCACAAAAATTAGCAACTGGCCTGCTTCCTTACTTCCTTCAGGCCCAATGACCACTTCATCAAACAGGCCCTTCCTGGTCCCTCTATTTATTTGTTTGTGGTACTGAGGATTGAACTCAGGGGCACTCTACCTCCAAGCTACACACTCAGCCCTATTTTTTTTATTT
The DNA here is from genome assembly GCA_004027655.1 of Graphiurus murinus. Classification (NCBI taxonomy): domain Eukaryota; kingdom Metazoa; phylum Chordata; class Mammalia; order Rodentia; family Gliridae; genus Graphiurus; species Graphiurus murinus. Next base: position 157,504 of record PVLC010000756.1, read on the forward strand.
TTATCTTGAAACAGGGCCTTGCTAGGTTGATGAGAGTCTCACTACTTGCTGAGGCTGGCCTTGAACTTGTGATTCTCCGGTCTCAGCCTCCCAAGTACCGGGATTACAGTCATGTGCCACCATACCCACCTCATATATTTTTCAGACTATTATGAAATACTATGGCAGTAACAGGGCAAGGGTCTCAGCCCAACTGGAATGTCCAGAGAAGGCTTTCTGGAGGAGATGACAGCTGGGCTAAATCTTGGAGGATATGTGTAAATGAGTTTGATGAAGAAGGGAAAGTGTCTCTTCTGCTCATGAGGAAATCTCAGGCCATTCAGTATCTGTAGTTTCCTAGGAATTGGGTGGAGGATAAAGAGACATAAAGCTGGCAAAGGAGGCAGGATCTAGTCCCACTGGGCCTGGTACACCTTGAGGATCATGAGCCCCATTTTCCCCCATGAATTTTAGCATCTGAAAGATTTTAGGCAGGAAATGACATGTCTAGATTTGCAATTATAGATATTGGAGCCAAAGTCAGAGTTTAAAAGATTGGCTCCAAATTCTATAGCTCACTGAAAGATCAAGAGATGGCCCAAATATTTGGACCCTGAAAAGTGAGTCTCTTTCCCTCTGCTCTGCTTTGCTCTGGTACCCTTCCCAAGCATCCTCCTCCATCTGAGCTCAGCAGTATCTGTAAACAACTGCCCTCACAGCAACGAGGATGGTCACACAATTGGGTATCCCTTTGCTGTGCAAACCCCCAGGCACAGCCCCTACAATAAAGGGAAGAGGGACTTCGCTGGCATGGAACACATCTTGCTTTATTATCTCACTTTAGTGTGTGTGTGTGTGTGTGTGAGTGTGTGTGTGTGTGTGTGTGTGTGTGTGTGTGTGTGTGTATTCCTGGGGATTGAATCCAGGGGCATTCTACTGCCAAGCTAGCTATACCCCCAGTCCTTTTTTTTTCTTTTGAAATAGGGTCTCACTGAGTTGTGAAGGGCCTCACTATGTTGCTGAGGCTGGCCTGGAATTTGCAATCCTCCTGTCTCAGCCTCCCAAGTACTGGGATGAGAGGTGTGTGCCACCACATCTGGCTCTCCTAGTTTTTTTTTAACCTTCCTTTCTAACATACCCAATTCCTGAACCTAACTCTAACATTGCTAGTTTTATTTGTGTTTTTTTGTTTGTTTGTTTGTTTGTTTTTTGGTTTTTTGGTTTTTTTTTTTTTTTTTTTTTTTTGCGGTACTGGGGTTTGAACTCAGGGGCGTTCTACCTCCGAGCTATACCCCCAGCCCTATTTTTTATTCTTTTTTTTAATTTTGAAACCGGGTCTCGCTAAGTTGTGGAGTGCTTCACTAGGTAGCTGAGGCTGGCCTCGATCCTCCGGTCTCAGCCTCCCGAATGCTGGGATTACAAGCGTGTGCCACCACGCCCGGCTCCCCAGCCCTATTTTATTTTTATTTTGAAACAGGGTTTTGGTTAAGTGGCAGAGGGCCTCACTAAGTTGGTAAGGCTGGCTTCAAACCTGCAATGATCCTCCTGTTTCAGCCTCGCAAGTACTGGGATTACAGGCATGTGCCATCATGCCCAGCTTCCCAGTCTCTGTTAAATGAACACCTTCACCTTGCCACCCCTGCTCTCCAATAACATGTCTCCTCTTAAAGTCACTCTGACCTTCATGTTGCCAAATACCTGGCCCAATCCTTGTTCCTCATTTGGACAGCCTCATCATAAACACCTTCACTTGGCTTCTAAGTTACTTTTCTCTCTTGTTTCTCCTTATGCTTTGGCAATCTGACATTCTCAATCTTTTGGACTGAGTCCTGCTCTCCTCTCTAAACTGTACAGAGAAAACTGAAGTGATCATGAAGCTAATTGGTTTCAAGCTTCAGGGGCCTGAGAAGCCTGTGTTCATATAGCCATCTGGTTTGTAAAATTGACAAAAATCAGGCATGTTAACTGGCAACTGTTAACAATGCTGGCTCTTTCCATTTGACTTTCCCTCCATCACACTTTCCCTTGAGTTGTGTGATGCTGGAGTGGCCGCTGACAATTCTGAGACCCACCCAAGGGAAGCTGATCTAGCTGATCAGAGAATACATTTTGTTCGGGTTATATTCACAGCACTTCCATGTATAACTAAGCTATTGCTGCCATAGGGATAGCTTCTGGGAACACACCTAGCGCCTGTTATGCTGACTCACCACACGCCTTGACATGGAGATGCGGGGCCAGGCTTTGTACCAATCTGTGAACCTGTCTCCTGGTGTCCAGCTCACCTCGTGAGGCTCAGCTTCATGACCTGCAGCTAGTCTCTGGGAAAGTCTTTGTTTTCTTTCTCCCACATCCCATGTTCCACCCATCAGCAATTCTCCTTGGCTTTATGTTCAAAATTTGTTCAGAACCTGATCACTGATGAGTTACCATGTCCTTTGGTCTAAGTCTCAATCATCTCCTGCCTCAATTGTGTCAACAGCTTCCTGATGGGTCTCTCCGTGTCCATATTTGTATCTCTATAGTTGCCAAAAGGACACCTTCAAAATATGAGTTGAATAATGTCAGTCCTAAATTTATCTTCTCCCTTGATTTCTGATCTTACTCAGAATGAAACCAAAGGCTCTTTCAATGGCTTATGAGACTCTTCATTACCTCGTTCATCTTTCTCTCTCCCTCCCTCCCTCCCTTCCTTCTTTCCTTCCTCCCTCCCTCCCTTCCTTTTTTTTTTTTTTTTTTTTTTTTTTTGGTTCTGGGTATTGAACCCAGGGGCACTCTGCCTCCGAGCTACACCCACCCTTTTTATTATTTGTTTTGAAATAAGGTCTTTCTAGGTTGCTGACAGTCTCAATACATTGCTGAGACTAGTCTTGAACTTGGGATCCTCCTGTCTCAGTCTCCCAAGTACTGAGATGACAAATGTGCACTATTGTGTCTGGCTTTATTTTTAATATTTGTTTGTTTGTTTGTGGTACAGGGAATTGAGCCCAGAGGCATTCTACTTTTGAGGTACACCCCTAGCCTTTAAAAAAATTTTGTTTTGAAATAGGTTTTTATTTTTGAAACAGGGTCTCACTAAGTTGCTGAGGCTGGCTTCAAACCTGTGATCCTCCTGTTTCAGCCTCCCAAGTTCTGGGATTACAGCTTATCTCAGAATCCTCTTGCCTTGCCTGCTGCTTTTCATCTCACTGACCTCTTTGCTATTCTTTGAACATGTCAAGCATATTCCAGACTCAAGGCCCTTGTGTTAGAAACTGATTTTAGGGAGGCTGCAAATGAAAATAAAAGTAACTGGCCAATTTACTTGTACGCAGAAGGTTCAAGCACACTGGGCAGGCAATCTGCTCAGCCTTTTATTCCCTAACGTGAAGGCCGGCCACTATGCCTTTCCCCATTGGCGGGAGTATTGCTTACAATCTAATCTGGCTGTCTAGTTTTAGCTGGGAAGATTTTACAAAAGGAGAAACATGAAACCAGTACATCCAGGAGTGGAAAAAATACATATATATGTATATATACATATATGTGTGTGTGTGTGTGTGTATGTGTGTGTATGTATATGTATATGTATATGTGTGTGTATGCAAAGGTTACAAAATGGATACCTAAGCTACAGTTACAAAATGGAAGCTTGCCAGTGTCTGTGTGATCTTGTAACTTTGATAGATCTAAAGGATCATTTTGCTTTCTTACACTTGTCCCTGGAATTCCCTCTGCTAGACACGCTTCTCCCAAATAACCATGTGGCCTACCCCTTTGCTTCACTTAAGTTCTCTGTATTACATGCCACCTTCTCAAAGACATCTTCTTTGATCAGTCTGTCATAAATAACATCTCCCCTCCATCACTTTATTTTTTTATTTTATCCCATCTTTGAGGTCAAGCAAGATTAAACCTAATTGCTAGCATACTGTGGCTTCTTTATGGATGATTGAACAGAGAGAGGAGGCTTAAACATATTTATTTATTTTCTTTCTCTAGAAAAAAGTAAAGGAATCCAGAGCCAGGTATTTCTGTGCTTTGATCATGGCTGTGTCACTAGCTCTTGGTAGATTCTCCATAAATATCAGTTGAGGGAATGAGCAAAGACACAAGGATGGCATCAATTTCTTGTGGTATTAGGGACCGAACCCAGAGATATTCTGCCTCTGAGCTACATCCTTGCCCCCTCTTTAGCTTTTATTTTGAAACACAACTCTCACTGAGTTGCTGAGGCTGGCTTCGAACCTGCAATCGTCCTCTCTCAGCCTCCCAAGTACTTTGGATTATAGGTGTGTGCCACCACTACTGGTTAGCCATCACTTTTGTTCATGATCAAAAACATCAAATCAGCCAGGCATGGTGGCGCACGCTTGTAATCCCAGCATTTGGGAGGCTGAGACCAGAGGATACGGGTTCATGGACAGCCTCAGCTACCTAGTGAGGCACTCCACAACTTAGTGAGACCCTGTTTCAAAATAAAGAATACAAAATAGGGCTGGGGGTGTAGCTCGGAGGTAGAATGCCCCTGAGTTCAACCCCCAGTACCGCAAAAAAAAAAAATTTAGTGAGACTGTTTCAAAAATAAAGAATAAAAATAGGACTGGAGGTGTAGCTCGGAGGTAGAATGTCCCTGGGTTCAATTTCCAGTACCGCAAAATAAATGAATAAATAAAAAGTTTGGATGTAACTGGAAAACATTATGTTAAGTGAGATTAGTCAGTCACAAAGAGTAAAAAAGCGTATGTTCTCCCTAATATGCGGATGCTAGGGAGAAGATGGGGCATAAGAGGGACTCCAGATGAAAAAGGAGAAACCCTAGATAAGCAAAGAAGTTGACTTAACTGAAAGTGATGGACGGGGGGGAGAACACCCTAATGCACATGATGTACTTTCACAAATATATCAAAGTCAATCACTAATCTGAACTTGAGAAGGAGGGAGGGTGAGGGAGTGGGGTGGGAATTGGGGAAGGGGTGAAATGAGAAATGTGTGCATGTATGCCTTTATCAGCTTGTACCTAACAGAGATGTATGATTACAATGCACCAATTAATAAAAAAAGTCAAATCATATATTTAGGAAGAGAAATAATGAACAAAAGCCAACTACAATGAGAAGGAAAGAAGGCTCGAGCTTAACAGAGTCATGGTTCCAATGAGCCCCAAATGCCTCCCATGCCAAGCAGTCACTGGGATTACTGTATTGAAGCTACCCTAGAATTACACATACCAGGCTCAGTCTTGTTTATTTTGTTTTCATTGTTTTTGGTACTGGAGATTGAACCCAGGAGCATTCTACCTTTAACCAATTGCTGAGAGTCTTGCTAAATTGCTGAGGCTGGCCTCAAACCTACGATCTTCCTGTCTTAGTCTCCCAAGTACTGGGAATACAGGTGTGAGCCATTGTACCTGGTTCTAATATGTAAAAATCTTATGTTTTTGTGTGCCCACTAAGAGAAATTTTTAAACATGTGAAAAAAATATATATCTGAAAAGTTTGGTAGGGCTTAGGGAGTATTTGGGATACCTGACTAAAGAGCAGATACATGACAGACGCTGTTACCATTAGTTCTTGTAATGTTGTATTTCAAGACTCTTAGAGTTATATCATGAACTCTACCTTTCACATTCACTCAGCTCTACCCTTTGCAGTCATTCAATGTCCAGTGTTAAATGGTGCTGACAACTCAGAATTCTAACAGTGATAATGGAACAGAGGTGCCTTGCTGTCTGAGAATGAGGATATTTTGAGGCTGTCTATGCAGCCAATATTAGAAGCTAAATGTTGTCTAATTGTGTGGTGCCTTAGATTCTCAAAACAGACTGCAGGGCTAGGATTCTAGTGCAAGTAGTTTCTTCAGGGGTGGATGGGGGTGCAGGGAATACTGACAGGGAAGTGGGGAAATAATGCTGGGCAGAAAAGGTACCCAAGAAGGGGCATTATGCCTTTATCAGCTTGTATGATTACAATGCACGAATAATAATAATATTAAATAATAAATAAATGGGATGGGACTTAGCATTTAGAAATAATAACAATAAATAAATAAATAAATAAATAAATAAATAAATAAAGGCTGTCTTAAAAAAACAAAGAATTCACCCATTCAGTGAACAGAACTGAGCTACTTATACATTGAATTCTGTAATTCATTGGTTGAATGTTGTTGGGACAGGTGAAGTGTTAATCACCTAGCATTTTTTTTTCTTTCGAAACAGGGTCTCTCTAGGTTGCAGGGGGTCTTGATACATTGCGGAGGCTGTCCTCCAACCTGTGCTCCTCCTGTCTCAGCCTCCCAACTACTGGGATTACAGGTGTGCACTGCCACACCCTGCTTGCCTGGCATTTTAAGACTGCCGCCTTTCACAGTTCTGGCAAAAATCCCTTGGATGCAGAGATACAAATATGAGCTACTGGTAATTTACCAGAGGATGAGGAAATACTGAGGTCTACAGGATCCAGCCGGGAGACTAATAGGGTTTGCTGAACATGGAGAGCATAGGGGTTGGTATCAGTCAAGACAATCAGGTAGATAGAACTTGATATTTATGGAGTTATCTCAATTTTCTCAGCAGATAGTTTTAAATCGATATATTATTTGACCAGTATTTCATTGGAATTAAACAAAACTGACAATGTACATCAAGGGTCAACAAGTGTTATCTCTAAAGGGCCAGATAGTAAATATTTTAAGCTTTTAGGGCCATACAGTCTGTCACAAAGGCTCAGCTCTTCCATTATGCAACAAAAACACCCATTGGCAAGAGGAAGGAAATGAGGAGCCCAGTGTGGTGAGGCCCATAATCCCAGTACTCAGGAGGCTGAGACAGGAGGATTAGAGGTTCAAAGCCAGTCTCAGCAATTTAGCAAGGCCCTCCCCATCTAGCGAGATTGTTTCAAAGTGAAAAATAAAACGGAGCTGGGCGTGTAGCTCAGAGGTAGAAGGCCCCTAGATTCAATCCCCAGAACCACCTCCCCCCCAAAAATAAATAAAAATGAGGGTGGCTGTGTCTCAATAACATTTTATTTATGGATGCAGAAATTTGAATTACATATAATGTTCATGTGTCATGAAATATTATTCTTCTTCTGATTTTTTTCATCTAAAATATTTTTTAAAGTCCTCAACTCACAGATCATACAGAAATATTCGGTGGACTAGATTTAGCCTGAAGGTTGTAGTCTGCCAACCCCTAACTACATGATTTTACTTAGTTTTAAAACTTGGACTCTTGTTCTTCATATAATTGTGTGTTTATCACTTAAAATATTTAATTAATTAGGAATATGACCCAAGACTCGGAACACACAGCTGCTAATTATCAAGAATACCTAAGTAGAGTTGAAATTCAAATACCATCCTTCTTTATAGCAGAAATATATTTTAAATGACCTAAGTGTCTTCATACAAAATGTTGAAAAATATAAAGTTTGTTTATTTCCAGCTATGGTATACAGATTAATTTCCTATGATATGAACTGCTGGATTTAGTATACAATTTAAGAAAACAAATATCAGATAAATATAGCTATAAGTTGTCAAGTATTGTGCCACCCATTACTTATTTTATTTACTGACAGAAAAGAACAAATGCTCCTCAAGTTATGATGGGTTATGCTCTGATAAAACCTTTGTAAGCTGAAGCAGAAGCTGGGTGTGGTACGCATGCCTGTGATCCCAGTACATGGGAGGCTGAGACAGAAGGATCCTAGGTTCAAGGCCAGTCTCAGCAATTTATCCAGGCCCTATTTCAAAATAAAAAATAAAACAGGGCTAGGGGTGTAGCTTGGTGGTAGAATGCTTCTGGTTTCAATCCTCAGTGCCATACAAAAACAAACAGACAAAAAGTCCAACAACACCATAGGTGAAGGGAAGTGTGTTATCTCCAGGTGGAAGCTTTAAGAGCTATTTCACAAGTCACCATATTCTCTTCCCATTGCTGTGGTGATCATAGATACAGGTAAGTATGGACCTATACCTTAATGATATCGACTCATAATGTTTTATGAGCAAAAAATTTTTTTTACTGTATTAAGGCATTTATTTTGAATTTTGTCACTACAGAATTAAATACCTATACCTTAATGATATCGACTCATATAATATTTTATGAGCAAAAAATATTTTTTACTGTATTAAGGCATTTATTTTGAATTTTGTCACTACAGAATTAAATATTCTCTCCTGACTAAAACACTCCACATCACACCAACACACATTGAAAGACACAAAGATATAATGATTGTGAACTTGTAGTCACCTGGTAATACATCCTTAAAATATGTAACTTTTGTGTGTGTGTGTGTGTGTGTGGTGCTGAGGATTAGACCCAGACAGAATCTACCTCTGAGCTACACTCTTAGCTCTATTTATTTATTTACTTATTTATTTATTATCATTTTTTAAAATTTGGAAACAGGGCCTTGCTAAGATTCTGCGATTGGCTTTGAACCTGCAGTTCTCCTGTCTCAGCCTCCCAAGTACTGGGATTACAGGCATGTGATACATGCCAGGCTATATAACATTTTTAAAATCAAGATTATTTAAAAAATTGCAAAGTCTAAAATATCTCCACCAGACAAGGACACAAAAATGTTAGTAAGAATGTTTAAACTTTGAACAGAAAAATTAGTAACCTTTATCTAATGGATATATATAAAACACAGAATAAACATTCAAGATCATAGAAATTTATGTCTCCTTCCTTCTTTTCTTTTCTTTTTGTACTGGGGATTGAACTCAGGGGCATTCTACCTCTGAGCTACACCCACAGCCCTTTTTATGTTTTGTTTTAAAACAGGATCTTGCTAGGTTGATGACAGTCTCACTACTTGGTGAGATTGTCCTCGAACTTGTGATCCTCTTGTGTCAGCCTCCCAAGTACTGGGATTACAAGCATGCGCCACCACACCTGGCTTCAGATATTTCAAAGAACCAATACAGTATAGATAATCTTCATTTACCATAATTAAATTTAAATTACTGAGCTGGGCATGGTGGCACACACTTGTGATCCCAGTACTTGGGAGGCTGAGACAGGAAGATTGCAGGTTCACAGCCATCCTCAGCTTAGTGAGGCCCTCCGCAACTTAGTGCAATCCTGTTTCCAAATAAAAATAAAAAATAGGATTGGGGGTGTAGCTTGGAGGTAGAATGCCCCTGGGTTTGATCCCCAGTACTGCAAAAAAGAAGGAAGGAAAGAAGGAAGGAAGGAAGGAAGGAAGGAAGGAAGGAAGGAAGGAAGGAAGGAAGGAAGGAAGGAAGGAAGGAAGGAAGGAAGGAGGGAAGGAAGGACGGAAGGAAGGAAGGAAGAAAAATAGGGCTGGGGGTGTAGCTCGAAGGTAGAATGCCCGAGTTCAATCCTCGGTACTTAAAAATATTAAATTACCGATCAGCAATAATAAAAGTAATGCAAACAGGTACATGCATAAACAATATACATACATATTTGGAAACTTAAAATGCACATCTGAATGACTTATGGACCATTTTGAGAATTATATAATACTTAGAACTAAACAACCAAGAAAATACTACCTTTGAAAATCATTAGATGTAATTAAAGGAGCAATTATGTTAATAGTTCCTAAAGCTGGATAGTGATAAATGCTGTTCATTATTTGAATTTTAATCATATTTTATGTTTAGAATAATTAACAATAAAAAATAATTTTAAGTGAAAACATTTGACCTGTTTATTGCAAAGGTTTCTGGCAACTAAAAGAAATTGACTTAATAGTTCATAAATATGGTGGCAAATTTCTCTGAAAGACCATCTAATGAGCAAATTCCTTGACTTTTCTGAGTCCTCCTAATGAGTAGTTAATTAACTTTCATCTTATGATTTGCTGGTACACCAAAGGGTATCATATGTAAGTGTATCACAATGCATCATTTTCTTTACTCCACAAACACTGTTTAAATATGCTATGGTCTCCTAAATAGGTTACCCATAATAAGCAGAGCATTCATTTAAAAATAAAAGACACAACAGAATCATTAAATCCACTTTTTATCATATACCTAACCACAACGTGGTCCTGCTACAGGGTCTAGCTCTGTAGGAAGAAGGTATCTGGTCTTTGCTTCCATTTTGTGTATCATACAGTAACACAGAAATAATATCACTTCTCTAAGAGGTAAACATGAGTCATCAAATTGACTTTACTGGTTTATGATGGTGTGTGTGTGTGTGTGTGTGTGTGTGTGTGTGTGTGTGTGTGTATGTGTTGCTGGGAATTGAACAAGAGGCATTCTACCTCTGTTAAGCCCATTTTGAGTTTGCAAAAAGTGCAAGAGAAGACTACCTGGGTTTGATTTACTTGGGCTGCATTTATTCTTTACACTGCCCAAATGTGTAATGTGGATAAGCACTTCCCACCTATCTTTTTTTTTTCATTCCTCTCTAGTTTCTTTTCATCCTGGTCTAGCACTGCGATTTTACCTTGGCGATGAAGCAATTTTAGCTCTCACTGGATTCCTTCAGATATGTGTCGGCCATGTGCAGACTTGAACATGACATTTGAATCACAATATGAATCACAGTTCATTTTCTGAAGAAGTCAGAGCAAAATGTTTTCTCAAGAGGAAAAGGGGATTTGAAGGGACAATTTGAAAAACAAACTGTCAATCTTTAAATGTGCTTGCCTTTTTATGAGCTTGACTCATTGTGATTAAAAGTAGGTATGTGGAGGAATAACCTCAGCAAAAGAACATAATAAGCAACTCCAAAAGTCCATTCCTCAAGAAAGGCCATGAAAAGTCTGAAAAAAAGCTCAGAACCAGTATGTTTGGAACTTTGAAAATTAACAAAAGCTTCTAACAGCCCAAGGAACACTTATTCAAGACAAACAGCACATTCTTTATAATTATAGTGAGTTTTGTACTGTTTTAACTTATACTGCTCCTATCCTTTGCTCCCCAGCTCAGCAGTGGCCTCTGTAATAACAACCTGTACTCCCAGTACTAGTACTGAGGACCAGGATGTACCTCATCTACAAAGATTGTTCTTGGTTGATCTCCCCGCTGGATGTTTGGAAGACTGCCTCAAAAGATTTATTTTATCTCAGCTAACTCTGAATTCACCCAACACTAAAACCACTACCCGAGGGGTATTGCTCAAAAACATTTACTTGTTGCCACCTGAGACAAGAGATAACAGGGAAAAATATGCTACCCAAAATGATTGAGAGGAAAAGCTTGGAATTAGATAGTCCTTCGTATCTGTGAGTTCTGTATCCATGGATTCAACTAACTGTGGATCAAAAAGCATCTGAAAGAATGTTATACCTGTACTGAAAATAAAGAGACTTTCTTCCTTGTTATTATTACATAAACAATACAGTACAACAACTATTTACATAGTGTAAACATTGTATTAGGTATTATAAGTAATATAGAGATGATTTAAAGTATATGGGAGGATTGCATACCTTATACGCAAATACTATATATATAGTGTGTGTGTGTGTGTGTGTGTGTGATGCTAGAGATTGAACAACCCAGGGGCATTCTACCTCTGAGCTATATCCCAGACCTCTCTTATTTTTTATTTGGAAATAGGGTCTTGTTAAGTTTCTGAGGGTCTTGCTAAGTTGATGAGGCTAGCCTCACACCTGGGAATCTCTGTCTCATCCTCCCAAGTACTGGGAGGTGTGTGCCACCATGCCCACATCCTATATACCATTTTCTATAAAGGATTTGAGCATCTGCAGATTTTGGTATCCATACAGAGTCTTGGAACCATTATTTATGGATATAAAATCACAACTGTACTTTGCTGAATAAGAATTTTGAAAAGCTTCAACATATTCTGGAAATTTAGAAGATCATGTTCATATCCAGAGTTGTTTGAGTGCTAATCTCTCACTTCTGGCTGATCTTCAGGCTCTATGTAAGTTGAAACAACAACTATACCAAGGTTATAAACCACCAGGAGAAAAGTTGAAAGCATGCCTTAAAACATACACTTCCACAAAGACTGGAATGCTTAGGGGTTCCAGGTATTTAAGAAGATCTCTGTTCAGCTGGGCATAGTAGTGCATACCCATTATTCTAGTACTTGGGAGACTGAGATAGGAGGATGATAGGTTCTTGGCCAGCTTCGGCAACTTAACAAAACCCTGTTTCAAATTAAAAAAAAAAAGAACTGGGGATGTAGCACAGAGGCAGAATGCTCCTGGGTTCAATCCCCAGTACCCTCATGCTAACCAAAAAAGGAAGAAAATCCCTGTTCAATCATTAGCTGAGCATTAAGCTAATAGAACAGAGACCCTAGAGACCATACATGAAAAAGAATACAGTTTAAAAAATTAGTTCAAAACAATCACAAACCTTGAAAACAACTACAACAAAGAGCAAAACAAACTGGGAGCTAGGCATGGTGGTGCACACTTGTAATCCCAGTACTTGGGAGGCTGATACCGGAGGATCCCAAGTTCATGGCCAGCCTCAGCTACTTAGTGAAGCCCTCTACAACTTAGTGAAACCTTGTTTCAAAATAAATAATAAAATAGAGCTGGGGGTGTAACTCAGAGGCAGAATTCCCCTGGGTTCAACTCCTAACTCAAAGAAGAATAAGGAAGAGGAAGAGGAGGAGGAAGAGGAGGAGGAAGAAAATTAACACTAACCTTTCTCAGATTCTTCCAGAAAATAAGAAGGAACAATTCCTAACTCATATCTTGAGGCATTACTTTGATATCATGCCAGAAAACTCATAAGAAAAATCCTATAGCCTAATATCCCTTTTGTATATAGATGCAAAAATCTCCAACAAAGTACTAACACATTAATACAGCAGAACATTAGAAGCATTATACATTACCAAGTGGAATTTATCCCAAGAATGCAAGTGTGGTTCAATACAAAGAATGCCCCTGAGTTCAATCCCCAATACCAAAAAAATAAAATAACTACCATAGTCATAGTAAAACACCACCTAAGATGTGAGCTATTAAAATCTACAAGGGTCTACAAGAAGATTAAATAAATGGCCCCTCTTCCTTTCCACTCCCCCTCTGTCCAAAGGTTTTGAGGGATTTGAGAAAAATAAAAGAATGATTTAAAAGCAAATTATTAACTTTATTATTAATAAAGGATAAATTGAAGGATATAGCCGACTAAGCAAACTAAATCACTCTGTCACAAATAAAGTGGAAATTCTGTCACTGAGTTTCATAGAACTTCTGCCCCATGGAAGCAGAGCTGCTCCTCAGGAGAAAAAAGGCAGAACTGAGCTAAGGATGCCCAATTCATTTTCCCCAAACTTACCAACCATATGAAGCAACTTCTCTTCCCTGAGGAGCAAATCTTGGAAAGAGAAAGTCCAGAGAGAAAATATAAAGCAATCCCCTCTAATAGTCTATTAGCAAACACTTTGGGTAATATAAGGAAAGAAGGAATTAATCTTAAACAATAAAGATTCAGGGTATTTTCTTAGAGATGGCATTTTCCCTTTGGCTGAGTTGCATAGATTCCATATTGTCCCAATGGGGGACACTGGACTGGCCGAGGCAGGAGGTAGTAGCCTCCACCTGCAATTAAAGGGGGACATTGAAATAAAAATAAGAGGGCAGTGGAAATGCCCAGAGGGGCACTAAGTGATTTTTTTCTGAACAGAGGGTTGTGATAAGCCAGCAAGTTTGGGAATTTAAGGAAAGGCTGCTGGGAGAGAAGGAGCTTCAAGTAGAAATATATCAGAATCAAAAGCTTATAGATTCCTTCGGAATAGAAGGAACATACCTCAACATCATAGATGCAATATACAATAGGCCCACAGCCAATATCATATTAAATGGAGATAAACTCCAAGAGTTCCCAATAAAAACAGAAACAAGACAAGGATGTCCATTATCACCTCTTCTGTTCAATATAGTACTTGAGACTCTGGCCAGAGCGATAAGACAAGAGAAGGAAATCAAAGGGGTAAAGATAGGAAAAGAAGAACTAAAATTATCCCTTTTTGCAGAAGTCATGATATTATACGTAGAAGACCCAATAAATTCAACCAAAAAACTCATAGAACTGATCAACAAATTCATCAAAGTGTCTGGATACAAAATCAATCTTAAAAAATCAGAAGCTTTCCTTTATGCCAACCATAAACCCACTGAAAAAGAAATCCAGAAAGCAATTCCACTCACAATAGCACCCAAAAAAATAAAATACTTAGGGATAAACCTAACCAAGGAGGTAAAAGACCTCTATAAGGAAAACTACAAAAAGTTGAAGAAAGAAATCGATGAAGACCTTAGAAGATGGAAGGATCTACCATGCTCTTGGATAGGCAGAATAAATATCATCAAAATGGCCATCCTCCCAAAAGTGATCTACAAATTCAATGCAAGACCCATGAAATTACCAAGGGCGCTCCTCACAGAAATAGAAAAATAAGCCTTTAAATTCATCTGGAAAAACAAAAAGCTCAGGATAGCCAAAGTAGTTCTTAGCAATAAAAATCATGCAGGAGGCATCACAATACCTGATTTTAAACTCTACTACAAAGCCACAGTAATAAAAACAGCTTGGTATTGGCACAAAAACAGACACACAGACCAATGGAGCAGAATAGAAGACTCAGAAACAGACCCACAGACTTACAGTCAACTGATTTTTGACAAAGGAGCCAAAAGTATACACTGGAAAAAGGATAGCCTCTTTAACAAATGGTGTTGGCAAAACTGGTTGACCATTTGCAGGAAAATGGATATAAAATCCACTTTCTCACCCTGCACAAGAGTCAACTCAAGGTGGATCAAAGACCAGGAAGTCAAGCCAGAGACCTTGCAGCTACTTGAAGAGGGCATAGGGTCAACACTTCAACACACAGGCACAGGTAAAAACTTTTTCAATAAGACCTCAAAAGCACAAGCAACTCAAAGGAAGATCAATACACGGGATTGCATTAAACTGAAGCGCTTCTGTGCAGCAAAGGAAACTATCAAGAACCTCAACCGAGAGCTGGGCGTGGTGGCGCACGCTTTTAATCCCAGCATTTGGGAGGCTGAGACCGGAGGATCTGGTTCACGGCCAGCCTCAGCTACCTAGTGAGGCATTCCACAACTTAGTGAGACCCTGTTTCAAAATAAAAAGAATAAAAAAATAGGGCTGTGGGTATAGCTCGGAGGTAGAATGTCCCTGATTCAATCCCCAGTACCACAAAAAAATAAAAATAAAAATAAATAACCTCAACAGAGAGCCCACAGAGTGGGAGAAAATTTTTGCCAGCTACTCTTCTGATAGAGGACCAATATCTAGGATATACAGAGAACTCAAGAAACTCACAGCTAAGAAAACAAATAACCCAATATAAAATGGACAAAAGATCTAAATAGACACCTCACAAAAGAAGAAATACAAATAGCCGATAAGTGTATGAGGAAATGTTCAACATCATTAGCAATCAGAGAGATGCAAATCAAAACAACCTTGAGATTTCACCTACCCCAATCATAGTGGCAATCATCAAGAACACAAACAACTACAAATGCTGGAGAGGGTGTGGAGAAGTAGGAACCCTAATACATTGTTGGTGGGATTGCAAATTAGTGCAACCACTTTGGAAAACAGTATGGAGGATTCTCAGACGAATGGGAATGAACCTACCATATGATCCAGCAGTACCACTTCTGGGTATCTATCCAAAAGAATGGAAACCAAGCTATCAGACTGATGCATGTATATCTGTGTTTATAGCTGCACAATTTGTAATTGCCAAACTATGGAACCAGCCAAGATGTCCATCAACAGATGAATGAATTACAAAACTATGGGATATGTACACAATGGAATTTTACTCAGTCATAAAGAAGAACAAAATCATGTTATTTGCAGGGAAATGGATGGAACTAGAAAACATTATGTTAAGTGAGATTAGTCAGTCACAAAAAGTAAAAAATTGTATGCTCTCCCTAATATGTGGAAGCGAGGGAGAAAATGGGACATAAAAGGGACTCCGGATGAAGAAGGAGAATCCTTAGGTGAGCAAAGAATTTGACTTAATGGAAGGTGATGGGGGGAGGGAGGACACCCTAATGCACATGATGTACTTTCATGAACATATCAAAGTCAATCACTAACTGAACTTGAGAAGGAGGGAGGGTGAGGGAATGGGGCAGGAATTGGGGAAGGACTAAATGAGAAATGTGTGCATGTATGCCTTTATCAGCTTGTACCTAACAGAGATGTATGATTACAATGCACTAATTAAAAAATAAAATTAAATAAACTGTAATGGAATAGAAATAATTATAATAAAAAAGCTTATAGATTCTTGATTACCTGGCCCATATTTGAGCTAATTATCAAATCCTAAACTACTGTCATATCAACTAAGGTTTGGGTAAAAATGGGTCTATCCCTGGAACCAATTCTTCTCTCAAAACAATGCCACAATAATTTGGAATCAGTAACAAGAAGAGTGTGGCACAATTAATAAGAGAATGAAGCTTACATTGACCACATTGCATAACTGTGCTAAATTCACTCTAGGTCTAAGGTAACAATAAGCAACTAAGAGCTAATTCTCAGACACAACTAGAGGAAGGACAAAATATATCACTGGCAATTGCTTTGAACTTTATTAGATTCTTTACGGAGAATGATGTCCATATGTAACCAAATTCTTCCTTTACTGGCCTCCTTCCCTCATGGTCCCATCCAGGGTGTCAAAATGATGCACAATTTCTCCTCTTATTGGATCCTTGGTCTGCAAAATTAAAGAATAAAATTGACAGACTATAGAAGGGTGAATACAGGGGTATAAAGATTTATTTTAAGCCAATGGAAGACAGAAGACAAAAACAGCTTTCCCAACATAGCAGAGAAGGGTCTCTGAAAGACCGTAACTATTGAAGTTCTTGAGAATGATGAGGTAGAATAGAAGGAATAAAATTTAGGCAGAAAGAAGATGGATTGGGAAGGAAAGGGAAAATGTGGTTTTGTTTTGTTTTAGTTTTCTTTTTTTAAATTTTTTTATTGGTGCATTGTAATCATACATCTTTGTTAGGTACAAGCTGGTAAAGGCATACATTTACACACATTTCTCATTTAACCCTTCCCCAATTCCCGCCCCATTCCTTCGCCCTCCTTCCTTCTCAAGTTCAGTTTAGTGATTGACTTTGATATGTTTGTGAAAGTACATCATGTGCATTAGGGTGTCCTTCCTCCCCCCCATCGCCTTCAGTTAACTCACCTTCTTTGCTCATCTAAGGTTTCTCTTATGTACCACTTTGTCCCTAGCTTCTGCATATTAGGGAGAGCATCAGATTTTTTACTTTTTGTGACTGACTAATCTCACTTAGCATAATGTTTTGTAGTTTTTGTTTTAACAGAGCTTGCTCATCTTTAAAAAGCAAAGCCTATTCACAATGGGCTGACTCCATATTGGAAGTCCCTAAGGTGATTTTTCAAAGCTCCATTTGCCTCTCAAAAGGAAGTCCCACCTATTGTAAGAAAGACCCCACATCCCACACTTCTGTCTCCATTCCCTGAGAGGCCTACCTAAAGTTTTTTCACCTTTTTTTTAAGACCCCAAGGGCGGGGGACCAATATCCCATGCTGCCCCAGGTTCGCTATTCCCGGCCCTAGACCCCAAATCGAGCCCCTCTTCAGGTGTGATATAAAAAGGATGAGAGATCACGCGTTCTCGCTTTCCCAGCTGCCTTGCTCTTTCTCCCAGCTGCGATCCCGGCAGCTGCGATCCCGGAGACTTCTGAGGTGACCTGTGCCCTTTCTCCTGTGTACCTGTGCCTTTCCCTTAAAATCAAACTTCTGCCTTTGTCCGTATCTGGCTCATGCTGAAATTTTTTTCACCATGGAGGCCAAGATCCCATGAGAGATATCGTGCTGACCCATGACAGGAAGTGAGCTTTTTATCCTTTTTTGTGGTTCCCCATCTGCTCTTCTGTGATGGTCAGAGTAGGGTCCTGGGGACCCAATTTCAATCTTTAATTTGAATCCTCTTTGATTATCCTTAGGGCTGAAGTTTTGTTATTAGCTTGCACTGTTGTTCCTGTATCTATCAACCCTCTCTATCTTTGTTCTTTACACAGATAGATTCTTTTAACCATTTCTGTTCCCAAGTCCTCTGCCTTGCCTCACATACACATCTAAGTATTGCTAAATTTTATTCAAAATGACTAAGGTTATATCTGGCTGTCTAGAAACTCACCAGTATATACATTGTAACTGATAAAACTGGACCCACCAGTGCTAAATAATATTTGGAAAACTTTCAGGTATATTTAGCTAGGTATGAGCATAAGTGTATATTTTTCCGTTTGTTAATATATTGGGGGTAGAGTTTCTGGTTCCATGATCCCATTTAATTCACATTAACTCACTCATTTATATATTGCCAAATATATGAAAGAGGAAAAATGGAATGAGAAACTTGAGCTACATTGGATGCTCAACTCATTAATATCCTAATTAGAGCTAAATTGCATTGACCAGGGACAGGATTCTAGAATGGTGGAATGATGAGCTCAGTAAACCCTCTGCCTCAAAAGCAATGATAAAACTGGATGAAATGAACAACAACAACAACAACAACAAAAATAACAGGACTAACATCAGGCATCAAATTGGGAAGCATTTATTCTAGAAAAAACAAAAAACTACTGAACCTTGCTAAAAACAGTATCTGTGGCATTTTCGCCTAGTGCTGCTCCTGGTTCTTTTCAGTTACATGAGGAAGCAGTACTTGATTTGCATCAGAACACAGAAAAAAACATGCTGAGGGGCATTTTGAAAAACAATAGTGATTTCTGTAGCAAGTAATCAGGGACGACTAACACACAGTTAGCCTGAGGTTATCAAACTGGTAGAGACAAGCAAAGGAACTGCACAGCAGCACAAAATTTAAAGGTGAGATCCTGGGAACAAGACAGCCACGGAGGATCTTGATAAGCTGTCACACTTCCCTGGGTGCCTGGGAGACTGTGTGCATGTACTGCAGTGCACTCAGGCTCGGGAGAGACTGGAGAGAGCCTTGGCCTGACACTTCGCAAGCACAGAAAGGCAAAGCTGTGACAGGCCTGCAAAGCGTCTGAATTTTCAATCCTTTCAGCAAGCAACACACAGATCCGTCAGCAAGGGAGAGAAATGTTATTGTTTCTGTGTGTTTAAGCACAACTGCTCACCAATAATTGGTTGACCACTGAGCTACACTGCTCTGCTTAAAAAATCGAAACAATGAGGATGACAACAAAAAACATCTTAGCATAGAAATCAACAGTTACATATCAAGGAGAACAGACTCCACAGAATTAGTCCTGGCAAGGGACTAAACAAACAACAGAATAGCAATATCTATTCTTGTGGAAGGAAAGGAATAAGAATTCCTGCATTGAACAAAGGAGAAGATATAAACCCCAAAGCACCAAGGGGCACAGACAAAAGAAAGAAAAAAAGTTGGCCTGTCTTTGTCCCTCTGGCCAGGAGACTAAGCAGGGGTTAAACATGCATGATAGCAGGTTTGACGATACTAGTTCTACACCAAACAGCATGAGAAAAAATGCCTGTATTCCATATCCCTTATTGATATTAGAGTTGTGTGAGTAGAGATCTGACCCTGGTACTAATTGGCTAGTGCTCAGTCCTGGCTGATAGGCATCTACAGACCATGTGAGGGAACAGAGTTCATTTGATCACCCTGCTCCAACAAGGTGGCTTCACTTTCTGTCTGGCAGGTGTCTGCAGACACATAAGAACTAACATTGAAGCCGGGCTGAGACAAGAAAAATTTCAGGTTCAAGATCAGCCTCAGCAACTTAGTAAGACCCCCAGCAACTTAGTGAGACCCTATTTCAAAATAAAATAAAATAAAATAGGGGTATAAATAAGAGGTAGAATGTTCCTGGGTTCAATCCCCAGTACCAAAATAATTAATTAATTAAAAAACCTAATGCAGCACTGCTGGTCCCAATCTTTTCCTATGGGCATCTAGGGAGTTTAGTATGAGAATAGAGACTATCTACCATCCCACTGAACAACCAGGTGGCTATGTTTCCTGGATGGTAGGCATCAACAGAGGCTAGGGACGAGAATGCAGTCTGTCTAACATACTGGCCCTGGTGATGACATTTGCTTCTTGGCTGGCAGGAACTTAGTGATGCTGTGTATGAGAGCAGAGCCTGACTAACAAACCATATCAATAATGAAATAGCTCTGCCTCCAAACCCACGAGTGTCTGCAGATGTGACTTGTAGGAGCAGAGCCAGGCTACTGTCCAGCCACAGCAGTGATAGAGTGGCTCTGTCTGCTGGCCAGCAGGCATCTACAAGGGCTGTTTGTAAGAAGAGAGCTCTCACCACTCCCAGTCTGGCAATAGCAGCTACTGAGATGTAAATATGAACCTATGTCTCATAATACTTCAAATGATCAAGATATAATTGAAAACCACTCATGATACTAAGAACCAGGAAATCTCACTTATTTTTCCTTTATTTTAATTAGTACATAAAAACATGTAGCTTGTTGGAAGAATGTTTGCCTAGCATGTGTGAGGTTCTGGGTTCCATCCCCAGCACAGACAAAAAAAAACCCTACATACTTAAGGGGTACTAAGTGATGTTTTGATACATGTATACATTGTGTCACATTCAAATCTTTTTCCTTCCCCTGTTAGTATAGTGGATAACTGGTGGGTTTTGGGGATGAGGGAGGGAAACTTTTGAAAAATAGACTACTTTTAAGCGATAAGCGATTTTACAGTCAGAGAAAAACTGAGCAGAAATTCCAGAAAGTTCCCCTATACTCCCCAACGTCCACACATGAAGATTTTTTCCCTCTAACAACATCCCCATCAGTAATACAACAGAGGAATCTGCATTGATCCATCATTGCTACCCAAAGTCCATTATTCACATTAGGGTATTGTACATTCCTTGGACTTTGAGAAATATATCATACCACATACCCACCATTGTAGTATCATACACAGTACTTTCTCGGCCCCTAAATATCCTCTATTCTCTGATTATTCATCTCTTCTTCACTCGAACCTCTGGCAACCACTGATCTTTTTACCATTTGCATATTTTTTCTTTTCCTAAATGTCATATAAATGGAGTCAGTCATAAAGTATATAACAGACACTTCACCGAAGGTGTACATCTGGCAAGTGAGGCATAGGAAAAGATGCTAAACATCATCAACATCATAGGTCTTTGGGGAATTGCAAATTAAAACAACAATGCAACAATGCTATACCATTACACACCTTTTTCTTTCTTTCTTTTTTTTTTGGTACTGGGAATTGAATCTAGGGAGGCCCTACCTCCAAGCTACACCCCAATACACCCCAATCTTTTTTTAAGTTTTTTATTTTTATTTTTTTTATTGAAATAGGATCTCACTAGGTTACTGAGAGTCTTGCTAAGTTGTTAAGACTGGTCTCAAAACTGCGATCTTCCTCTCGTAGTCTCCCAAGTTCTAGGGCTACATCACGCCAGGCTCACACATTTTGATAAACAAAAGAAGCCAGTCTAGAAAGGCTACATACCATAATCCCAACTGTGTGACATTATGGAAAAGACAAGACTATAGAAACAGTAAAAAATATCAGTGGTTTCCAGGGGTCAGGGTTGATAGAGGGGTGAGTAGGTAGAACATAGGGGTTCCTTAGGTCAGTATAACTACTACATATGATATTATAGTGGTGGCTGATTGACACATCAGAACCCATGCAACTGTACAGTATAAAGAGTGAACCTTAATGTAAACCATGGATTTTGGTTAATAATACATCAATATTTGTTCTTTAATTGTAATAAATGCATGCCATCTTTACCAAGTGTTAATAATAAGGGAAACTTTCAGGAGGAAAGAGAGGAGCAGAGGTATACAGCAACTCCTTGTACTTTTGCTCAGTACTTCCATAAACCTAAACAGTTCTAAAAATAGTCTGTTAATTTTCATATATACACTTACCATATAACCCAGTAATGTCATCCCTAAGCATTTAGAGGGAAGCAACTTATATTCCTATAAACAATCTGTACATGTATGTTTGTAGCAGTTATTTCACCATAGCATCAAACTAGAAACAACCCAATGTCCTTGAATAGGTAGATAAGCAAACTATAGTTTGTGCAGAAATTGGAATCTTACTCAGCAATAAATATGAGCTAGCTATAGATACATGCAATAGCATGGGTGAATCTCAAGTGATTTTCCTAAGTGAAGGAAGCCAGACACAAAAGGTTGCATATGCAATAATTTCATTTCTATGACATTAAGGAAAAGACAAAACTACAGGGAAGAAAAAAAGATGAGTTTGGATTTGGAATATGCACTAAGGCCCATGTATTAAAAACTTCCTCTCCAGGGTGATGCCATTGGGAGGTGGTGGGAACTTTAGGAGATGGGGCCTTTTGGGAGGTCTTTAGGTCATTGGGGGTGTGCCCTCAAAGGGGACTGTGGGACCTCAGACCCCTGCTCACTCTCTTGTGCTTCCTGGCCTTGAAATGAGTGGTTTTCCCTACTACAAACTCTTGCCATGATGTGCTGCCTTGCCTCAAGCCCAAAGTGACAAGGCCAATAAATCAAAGAATGAAGCTGGGTGTTGTGGTGCACCCCTGTAATCCTAGTACTTGGGAAGTTGAGACAAGAGGATTGCAGGTTTGAGGTCAGCCTTGGCAACTTAGCGAGACACTTGGTACCTAAGCAAGACCCTGTTTCAAAATAAAAAGGGCTGGGGATGTAGCTTGGAGGTACAATGCCCCTGGATTCAATCCCTAGTACCCACCAAGAAAAAATCATGGACTGAGACTTCCAGAACTGTGGCCAAAATAAACATTTTCTCTTTGAAGCTAAATATCTCAGACATTTTTATAGTGATGGAAAGCTGACTAACATACAGGGTAACAATAAAAAGGTAGAATGAGGTGGTATTTTGGGGTGAGCGGACTGTTTTGTATCCTGATTGTGATAGTACTTATGCAACTCTATCAAATCTCATGAAACTATACACAAAGAGGAGAGTATCTAACTGCAGGTAAATAACAAAAATAAAGGTAACAGATGTTCCTCCTATAAATGCCTCATATACCACAGAAATAAGGTATAGCATTTTTAGATACACAAGTCCAAGTGGATTTGGAATTCCAAGACTTCACTTTTTAAAAAAGAGGTTAATTTAGTGATTGACTTTGATGTGATCTTGTAAGTACATCATGCTCATTAGGGTGTCCCCCCTCCTCCCATTACCTTCCATTAAGTCAAATTTTTTGTTCACCTAAGAATTCTCCTTCACCTGGAGTCCCTCTTATGTCCCATTTTCTCCCTAGCTTCCACATATTAGGGAGAGCATTTGATTTTTAACTTTTAGTGACTG
>PVLC010000757.1:0-180395 GCA_004027655.1 Graphiurus murinus
AAAAAAAAAAAAAAAAAAAAAAAAAAAAAAAAAAAAAAAAAAAAAAAAAAGAAAACAGGAAATCATGGAATACATGAGTGATATCTATCATAAAATTACTTACAAACAAGAACACTACCATACAGAAAGGTAACTTGCCCAAGCTCACATGACCAGTAAGAATGGAGTCTAGGTTGAAAACCCAGTCTATCTGGTCCTACTACTTGTTCCATTACCCATTTTATAATCTTAAAGGGTGAATAAGATCTTCTCAGGGAGAAGAGGGAAAATTAATGCATGCTTAAGTAAATGATGAAAGAAACAGAGGGTTCAGATCAGCAAACCACTGAGGGTTGGTGAAGATCATGTGGTGACAATCACAGCCTGGAAAGTGACTTTATAAAACATGACTGCAGTCATGTCACAGTTGAAGAGAATGCTGAGGGAACATAAACACGATGTACAGACAGGATGCTCAGAACACATCTCTATAAAGGTGATGCTATCAAGATCCTATGGAATATCAAATCAGAGTGTCTACCATCCTTTACACTTCGGAAAATGCACCCCCTGAATTACATGGGGTCTCTCTCTCAGCAGTTCCAAAATAGTTCAGTGATCTCTTCCTGGCTTCCATGTCTTGGCACATGCTATTTCTTCTACCTCGGACATTCTTCTGATTTTGGGACCTGGACAAGCCTTCCTGGTCCTTAGGGACTCAAATGTCACCTCTCCTGAGCCTGAGGAGAGCCATGCATCCCACAGAGCATCCCCTAGGACACTGTATCACATCAGTGGACATACTGCACAGTATCAGAAATGCATTCACTAGTGTAAACTCCTTATGGGCCTCGCCTGGGACTCAACTGTCATTGACTCCTCAGCACAGTGAAAAGAGCCTGGTACCTCTGGGATGCTCCATAGTTATCTCTTGATTAACTGACTATATTTGGGGAAAGTCCTATAACACAGTGATTTTGCAGAGCTCCAGTTCAGTCTGAGACTGTGCATTTCCAACCAAGTCTTAGTGGGTTCATGAACACCATTTGATTTGCAAGGCAGTAGGAGGTCCTGTTGATTTCTGACCTATATCCTCTCCTCTCCCTTTTCCTGTAAAAGACAATTTGACAGATGACAACTCTGCCAGCATCCGTGACTGTGTGTGTGTGTGTGTGTGTGTGTGTGTGTGTGTGTGTGTGTGTGAGAGAGAGAGAGAGAGAGAGAGAGAGAGAGAGAGAGAGAGAGAGAGAGAGAGACTGGGTATTGAACCCCAGGGATATTCTACCTCTGAGCTACACCCGCAGCCCTATTTTATTTTTTACTTTAACATACAGTCTTGCTAAGTTGACTATGGTCTCACTAAGTTGCTGAAGCTGGCCTCAAACATGCCATCCTCCTGTGTCAGCTTTTCAACTACTAGGATTACAGATGTGCTCCCCCATTCCTGGCACCTGTAACTCTTTGGGTAGAGAAAGACTAAAACACACTCAGCTCATGCAGGAGCCACAATAGAAGCACCTTAGAACTAATAATAGTCCCAGGAGTAGCCATCCACCAATGACTGATGAGTATGAGTGTGTAAATACCCACCCCTCAGTTGGAAGACCCCTGAGACAATCTCCGTAGTATCCCCCATAGCTTCCCATAGGGATCGTGCTTCCATTTCCCAAATGGGTAACTGTCTTGACAGTGTATCTGCTGTTGGTTTTCTCTGCCTCACTCCTCTCATGGTGTTTTCTGGAATCAATACCCACTTGCAATCCCATTGTTGTTTCAAGGGAAGCAAACTCAAGTCAGATTCCTAAAACCTGAGCTATCCGTCCTCCAGCTTTTTTCAGGTATTCATTCACACACCCATTCCACGAGTGGGCATTAGTAAGAGGTCGATCCATACTTGAAGGTAGAGACTACTTCTGCTCTTTGCTGTGTTCTCAGTTCCTAACAACAAAGGAAACAACAACATGTGTCCAGAAAATGTTGGCTGGTGAGAAAAGGAAGGAAAAAAGGAAGGAGCTGTTCAGCCCTAACTTGAAGCCAGCCTTGCTCATGAACGGTGGAGTTCTTTAAGCAGGGGTGGGGCCCAGGGTGAGGAGCATTTCTAAAGAGCAGCATGGATGTAAGCTTTCAGTTCCCCATCTGCCAGTTTGTACAAGGTATTTAAATTCTCTGTCCTATGGTATCCTCCACTTTAAAGCCAAGCTAGCAATAGGACCTGGGGTTTGGGGCATAGATATTATGAAGATTAAATGAAAATAATGAATTTCAACTCCTGAAAACATGCCTGACAAATTGTGCTCAGAAAGTATTAGCTTCCAGTCCTTTCATTGTTATCTTTGGCTTCTTCCAATGACCCCAGTCTCCTGGTGCTGAAGACTTTGATGGTGCTGTTGGAAATGGAGTCACACAGAGACAGGCAGCAGAATAGGCTGCACAGAATGGGAGAAGGGACTTCTCCTTTCTATCACCTTCAAGAGAATTGTTTTGCACAAAACAGTGGAGATCATGGAATCAGAGAAACCTGAGTTCCAATCCCAGCTCTGACACCGAGGGACTTGGGCAATTACTTAACCTCACTGAGCTTCGGTTTCCTCATCTGTACAATAATAAGATCACCTCATAACACCAGGCTCTTGTGGTGTTTAAAAGACATTATGCACATCAAGTGCCAGGTAAACAGTAAAAGCTCAATAAGCATTTGCTGTTGTCCTTCTTATCGATGCTGGTGTTATTTGTAGACCTATGGAAACAGCAGGGCTTTCTCTTCTGCCTGCGTTGGCTCCTACATGCATCCAGGATCCAGGCTTGCCTACTTTCCCTTGACTGCCAGCTTCAAAAGAACTCTTCATTTTCAAAGGATACATTTGATAAGTTGGTGAATTTGCATGCTGCCAAAAGCCCCCCGTGGCTTGTGTAAGTCCAGATTATTCTGTTTATTCCTTCAGTCACAGCTGTCGTTTATCGTGGGGAGACAGCTCGTTTATTTTGTCTCTGGGCTTCCCAGGCGCTGGCTCAGGGCAGCCTTTGTAAACGATAGCTGCCTGCCTCTGCCACCGCATGCAGTGTCCCCTGGGATAGCCTCCGTCCTGGTCACCAGCAAAGAGTCCTGGAGAACTGTCGGGGGGGCTGAGAAGTTCCTGGGAAGGGACCCTTCTTGTCATCCTGCTGCAGAGTCTTGCAAACAATGAGAACTGCCTGCTTTCCCATCATTTTTCTGAATTGGTACCCGCAGCTGCTTTCATCTTTATACAAGACAAACATAGTCGTTTCCCTGTTTTATTATTAACACATTCTGGCATAATTGCTTGGGCTCTCAACTGTGACCTGTTAGAGATTCACTCAGCTGTGGAATTTTCAAGGGGAATACAACATCATGGTTAAAGACCGTAATCTGCATGTTTCCCAACCAAATCTATTTGTCTGTAAGCCCCCAAGTTAAATCTCTTGTTGAATTTGTTCAAACATAAATGAAGAGTTGAATTTACATAGATTTAATGTCTTATAATCTTTCTGGTCTGGGAATCTATATTCAAGACTAGATGCATCAGCTCAGATAGATCGTGTTTAATGCTGAAAATAATTTTAATCCCTCTAAAGCCCAATCCTTTTGCACATTAACAAACCAGAGCAGCCAATCCTTTCTAATAAGACACACAAAACCTGCTGCTGCCAACTAATAAATATATACTTCTAGGATTTGGACCGTGCACATGGGTCTGTTCTAAAAAATAAAGCACAGGCAACTTCTGTGCAAGAAAAGTGACTGGGTCACTTGTTGCTCTTGTGGACCTTGACTTTGCTCCCCTAGTGACACAAATGCTGTTCATTTTTGAGAGTTATTGGCAGAACTTGAGATAAACATTCCCCCAATTATATCCACATAAATTGCACTTGAATGGGCACAATTTATGCATGCAACCAATATTCATTGAGACCCTGGGATGTGCCAGGCATTGGCGTGGGCTCTGGACAAACAGCACTGAGCCAAACCAGTAAAATGCCTTTTCTGGAGCTGATATTCCGATGGGGGCACAAACAAGTAATGTGTAACATGTCAGGTGGCGGCAGTAAGTACTCAGAATGAAATTATTACAGAATAAGAGGCTAAGGTTACAGTGGTAGTTATCACCTAGCAACAGTACAACCTGTTGTATACAGGTGACCAGGGGCTGAATGCAATGGGCAGGAAATGCTGATGTGCAGATGCCATAGACTGTAATCATCATGGCCTCTGAGCAGTCACACTTCCTGTGAGCATGCTCATTTACAACATCACGATGCTCTTCCAAAATGTGGGGGCAAGTTCTCCACCTTCTTGAGTCTTGGCTTCCAATGTCACTCTATGCTAGTGTGACCAACAAAAATGTAGGAGAAAAATCTTGTACTTAACCCCTAAATGACCTTGCAGCTTGTGCTTTCATTCACCCTCTTGGAACCATGAGATCACCAGACTTGAGGCCTTCTGGAGACTGAGGGACTCCAGGGAACAGCTAGCACAGTGGTCAGACTTGTCAGTGAGGCCACCGTGGACCATTAGAGGATTAGCCACATGAGCAATCCCAGGTGAGAAAGCAGAAGAACTCCTCCACAGAAATATGAGAAATAATTAATCAGTGTTCTTCTGCGCCATTGAGTTATGGGACCATTTGTTACGCAGCAATAGTTAGCTAAAACACCAGGGAAAGAATATCCCCAGAAAAGAAATAGTACAGTAAAGGCCCCAAGGCAACTGTACTTAGGGGAAGGGGATTCTTCCTCTAGGAATTCCTATTTCCTGCCATCCTCATACTCCAGTAGCTGTTATTGATTGAGGTATTTTCTTATTAGCTCACTGAATCCTCATGAGTCCTATATGGAATATGTCTTTGTTCTCAGTTTAGAGATGAGGCAACTTTGCTTGCAGAAGAGCAGATTCTTACCCAGCTACTAGGTAGAAGAACCAAAAATTATTCTAACACTAAAGCTCATGTTTTAATCACTGCGCTTCCCGCCCATGCACTGATGTTGGGGTGCAACCTCTTTGCCCTACTCCCCTTGCTGCAGGCAGCCTCAAAGTACTTGTGAACCTGGCACTCCTTGTCAGCCTAACACTTCATGCAGCCACATGCATGGTAAACTCTTCTCAGGTCCCTGCCCTTGGTTTACCTCATATAAAACCTGTTGAAAAAAGGCGAAAAACCTGAAAGTGCTTTTGTACTTTGTACTTTGACAACACTTGTAGGCTCAAGCCATAGCCTCCAATACAACCCAGATTGCTGAGAATTACCATAATTTAAAATATATTCACAAAATTGGCCAGTCTAGGACTCACCAGTGGCAAAGGTTAAGGTAGGATTTTTTTTTTTTTTTTTTTTTTTTTTTTTTTTTTTGGTTATTGATGGAGAAATAACTTAGAAAATAAAGACTGAGAATAAACTATTGAATTTGTATATGGCAACAGATAAGCATCATAGATATCCCAGGGAGGAATGCTGGGATTAATCAAGTTTAAGATATTGAAATGATCTTGGTAAAGGAAATATCCATGTGGATGGAATTGTAGAACATCATACTAAGTGAAGGAAGCCAGACACAGAAATAAAATATTGAAGTCAGGTGTGGTGGTATAAACCTGTACTTGGGAGGCTGAGACAGGAGAGACACAGGTTTGAGGCCAGCCTCAGCAACTTGGAGAGACCCTGTTTCAAAATAAAATACAAAAAGGGCTGTGGTATAGCACAGAGGCAGAATGCCCCTGGGTTTAATCTCTAGTACCATAAATAAATAAATAATAAATAAATAGCTGCATTTTTTTATGTATACAGTATGTGCAACCTAAAACATCAAACTCATAGAAGTAGAGAGTAGAATGGTGGTAACAAAGGCTGGGAGATAGGGGAATCAGTAGATTATGGTGAAATTGTACAAAATCATAAATAAGGATTTTTCTAGATCTATTGAACAGCATGGTGAGTACAGTTAATAACAGTGCATTGTATATTTCAAAACTGATAAGAGGAAATTTCAAATGTTCTCACCACAAGAAAATAAGTACTTGAGGTAACAGTATGTGAATTAGCTTAATTTAATTATTTCACATTGTATTCATAAATCATAACATCAATTTGCTCCCCATAAGTATATATAATTACAAATTTTCAATTTACAGTAAGAGTTCTAAAAATTAAAAAGAAAGAAGCCAGGCATGGTGCCATACATCTATAATTCCAGTAATGGTAGGCTGAAACTAGAGGGTAATAGGTTCACGGCCAGCCTCAGCAACTTAGCAAAGCCTTCTGCAATGTAGTGAGACCCTGTTTCAAAAATAAATAAATAAATAAATAAAGGGTTGGGGTGTAGATCAAAGGTAGAATGCACCTGGGTTCAATCCCTAGTACCACCACAAAAAAAAAAAAAAATACAAGGAAAAGAAAAGAAAAAAATGTCCAATATTATATAAGATAATACATTCTGTGAAAAGCCATTCTGGCACAGATGAGTAATTGGAGTGTGTGAGCAACATCCGATACTTTCTGGGAACGTATTAGGTAATGTATTTATTTAAGAAAAATAATTCCTGACCATATTTATACCCTGGCAGCTAAATTAAAGATTGAAGGCTCATGGTAATGGTATATTATTTCACAAGCACTTTGGTCCAGCTTACTATCATGTTCCCAAAGCTTTGCAGAACATCTGTAGAAAACTGCAAAGACCACTTGCTGGGATAAGGCACACAGGCCTCCTACCTAGAACTAACAAAACCCAAAGGAAAACATTGCCATTCATTCATCCTTTGAGCAAATTTTTGTTGAGCATCTACTATTGATCAGACTCCAGGCTAAATGCAAGAAAAACAATCCTGTCTCTGTGCTCAGGTAATTATTATGCAATAATATGGGGAGACACATTAATAGTTGTCATAGGATTTTCTAGGTACTGTGGTGGGTATGAACAGGTACTATGCAATCACCCAATCTGCTATCTCATACCGGGAAAGAGTCAGGAAAAGGGGTGGTGTGGACAAGCTCCCTGAACTTAATGATGCTTGACTTGGGTTTTAAAGTAAGGGTTAATTAGACAAAACAAATGGAAGCTGGGCATGGTGGCATGTACCTGTAATCCAAGTACTTGGGAGGATAAGACAGGAATATCACAGGCTTAAGGGCATCCTCAGCAATTTAGTAAGACTCTCAGTAACCTAGAAAGACCATGTTTCAAAACAATAAAAAGGCTAGGGGTATAGCTCAGAGGGAGAATGCCTCTGGGTTCAATCCCCAGTAACAAGAAGGAGAAAGAGGAGGAAGAGGAGGAGGAAGAGGAAGAGGAGGAGGAGGAGGAGGAGGAAGAGAAGGAGGAAGAGGAGAAAGAGCAGGAAGAGAAAGAGCAGGAAGAGAAAGAGCAGGAGGAGAAAGAGGAGGAAAAGATGGAGGAGAAGATGGAGAAGGAGAAGGAGAAGGAGAAGGAGAAGGAGAAGGAGGTGGCAGTGACAGGGATGGACATTTCCCCAAAGTGAAGAGCTTGCTTGAAGCTCAGACTCAGGACCCCAGCACAGCCACCTATGAGGAACACATTAATTGATGGAAAGCAGGCAACAGATAAAATCAGAGAGTAATAATGGCTATAGTATGAATTTCTTTGGGTGTCAAGCCTGGAAAATGAAGCTTAATTATGATGCCAAAGACCAAGAATTCATACATTGAGAATGCCAAAAGAATATCAGCTGATGTCTTAGTCTTTTGGGGGCTGGTATAACAAAATACCTTAGGCTGAGTAATTTCTACAGAAGAGAGGTTCATTTAGTTTACAACTTTAAAGGTGTAAGAGGCTGGTGCCTGCATCTTCTCAGCTCTAGTGAGGACCCTCAGGCTACATTAGAACATGGTAGATATAGCATCATGATGGGAGCATATGCAACATGACAAGGCTGGACCAGGGGAGGTGCCACTGTTGCTTAGAACAACCTGTGCTCCAAGGACTTCCCATGAGACCAGCATTAATCCATTCTAAAAGTGCTGCCTTCAAGAGTTAATTACCTCCCATGAAGCCTCACATATTAAAGATGCCCCCTTTTCAACATTACCACCCTGAGGACCAAGCTTCCAGCACCGGAACCTTCAGTGAACACACAAAAACCATGTCCAAACCACAGCAGCTGGTGAGCAGTGTGCTCCTAGCTTCTTTCTCTTTTCTTCTCCATCATTCTCAAAGTGTTGACTTTCTTGCTGCCTGTCATCAATGGATGGCCATCCCAGATCCAGACATCACATCAACACTCAAAGTAGGAAGGAGGAGAGATGTAGGTAGCACTAGCCCTAAGTAACCTTTCTATCAAGAAATGGAAAGCATTCCCAGATACTAGCAAATGTCTGCTCACCTCTCATTGTCCTTAACATGTGTTATGATGAGATATAAAGTGTCCCCTGAAGAGTTCATGTATTAATGTTCAGAGTTGATGTAATTAAGTCATGCAGTTTATCAATGGATAAATGCATTGTAATGAACTCACTAGGTGGTAACCTAGGTGGGTAGAATGTGACTGGAAAAGGTTGATACCTTGGGGCATAGTCTTAGGGACTGTGTTTTTGTCTTTGAAACTCCTTGCTTGTTTGGTCACTCTTGCTTCTGGCCTCCATGATGTGAGACGCTTCCTCTCTCCCTCTCTGCTTCTCTCTGCCATGCCCTGCACTCCACAGATTCCAGGCTCACGTGGACTGAATCCCCAAATCTCCGAAAGCTGTCAACGAATAAACCTTCCTTCCTCTAAGTTGTGTGGTCAGACTTTTTGGATTATGATAGTGAGAATGTTGAGAGACACAACATGCCACAGTTTCTAAACTTAGTTGCAAAGAAGGCTAGAAATGTCTCAAGTGTTCCCAGTCACATAAGTAGAAAATGGGTGATTTACAGTCAAACAACTGTGTCTGATATGAGAGTTCAAATGGAAATTGGAAGTCCAAGAGCATGGTGCCTGCATCTTCTTGGCTCTGGTGAGGGCCTTCAGGCTACATCAGAACATGGCAGATGGCATCATGATGGGATCTGTGGACATGCTGAGGTTTGCTGCTCTCAGAGCGTCCTGAGAAATTACGTGGGAGTGGAGGGGAGCAACATAGAAGAGGTCCTGCATATAGGGAAAAGTCTTTCAGTTTGGAAACTAGAAGACTGAGAAGGCATTGCTAAAATCTGAGTAAATTATCAGAATAAGAAACAATAAAAAAATAAGGCAATGATACATGGTATTGATGGTATACACATAGGCTTCTCTACCAATTTCTACAATTTGATAATAGTATCCAGCTGGTGTTAAGAGTTTACAACAAAATTACACCTTTTCTTCTTCAGTCTGATGACAACCCTGGAGATGCAAAAAACTATGGAACCAAGGATGGGAAGCAATAAAGTACCTGCCCAAAGGAGTCAGAGATAATGACTGCCAGATACCCAATTCAAGTCCAGGTGTTTGGCACTGCATCATCAATGTCACACAATCTCTTGGACAGAATTTGAAAGGAAGGTAATGAAACCTACAGTGTATAGGATGCTTAAATAGTATTTAGATGTTAAGAGTCTAGGTCAGCTGGGTGTGTAGTGCACACTTGTAATTCCAGTACTTGGGAGACTGACACAAGAGGATCTCAGGTGCAAAGCCAACCTCAGGAACTTAGAAAGATCTTCTTCAAAATAAAAAATGAAAAGGGCTGGGGGTGTAACTTAGAGATCAAATTCCCCTGTTTCAATTCCAATACCATGAAAAAAAAAGTACCTGTCACGGAGTCAAAAGTATTGTAGATTTCCAGATTTGCATAATATTAAAGAGTTTCAAGAGTCATTTTGACTCTACAGAAATTTTGCCCTGAGAGTTAACATTAGGACCCAACTTTCCTGTTAGATGGGCTATGCACTCTCTAAGGGCTGCTGGAATGGTGACATATAATACCCCATCTGACAAGCTCAGAACAACGTCTAGCATAGAGTAAGTGCTCAATAAATGTCTATTGAACAAATAAATGGGAAAATAGTGAAAATGGTGATAACATTTTCTATGTGATGGGCAGTGTTTTACATTTTTGCATGTATTAACTCTTTAAAGCTTCTGGGATAAGTAGTAATGTTTTGCTCTATTTCATAAATATGCTCTTAATCGGTATACCACATTGCCTCTCTTATACAAAAGCAGGAAGTTACTGTCTCACAGGTGCCATCTTAAATTTCTAAGGTTGAGATAACCAATGCAAAGATAGCCCCACCAGTCACAGGGCAACAGAAACCACTGATCTGATGCCAGGTACCTATTCTGATGCCCCAAAGTGGTCACCAGCCCATTAGCCTCCTACCTGGCAGCGAGAAGATGGAACATGCCTCTTTTAGCTTGCCTTATCTTTTATATTTAAAATTTTGAGTACTAGGGATTGAACACAGGGACATTATACTTCTGAGCTACACCCCCAGCTCTTTTTATTTATTTATTTATTTGTTTTTATTTTGAAACAGGGTCTCACTAAGTTAGCACATGCTGGCCTCAATCTTGCAATCCTCCCATATCAGCTTCCCAAGTACTAGGAATACAGGTGTGCTCCAGGCTTACTCTTCTGAAAGCAAACAGCCTTGTGTTTAGAATCCTAGGTCTTCTCAGTCAGAATTGTAGAAACAGTGCATCCAAATGTTGTCAGAGATAAGAACACAGAAGCCCAGAATGGAAAGGCACTTGCTCAAGGTCACACTGCCAGTGAGTAGCCCCTCTGGGTCCAGAGCTGAGACCTTCTGGTGCTGAGGTTTCTATATTACTCTGTGATGACTTTCTCAAACAAGTCTCCTCTTTATGTTGGAGAATCCTCCCTTCAGCTCCCTCACTACTCAAAGACAGCAAAAGCAGAGCTCTCTAGAGAAGACAGTAGGAGAGTCATTTGGACAGGTCATACATTTCCAGTTGGCCCCAATTTGAGACTTCTGATGAGTGTCTCAAACGAGATGATGTGTTCAATAACACACAACATGACTGAAAGATGGGAAGGTCCATTCCAGGAAAGGACAAGGATGAGGCAAATGTGCCTGTGGTACAATCCCACGCACGCTGGGCCTCTTCAATTTTGGACCCTTGGTCCCT
This sequence comes from Graphiurus murinus, assembly GCA_004027655.1. Classification (NCBI taxonomy): domain Eukaryota; kingdom Metazoa; phylum Chordata; class Mammalia; order Rodentia; family Gliridae; genus Graphiurus; species Graphiurus murinus. The sequence continues at coordinate 11,063 of PVLC010000757.1, forward strand.
CCTTTCATCCCTGGGGCTCCAGCACTGGTGTCTCCTATGACTTTACACTTGGGTTCTGCTACCAGCTTTGGTATATGAGTAATGCATATGTATACCTCTACCAGCTTGGACCTAACAAAGATGTACGATTACAATGCATTAATAATAAAAAAAAAAAAAACAAGTCCTCTACCTCATGAGAAGTATGACTATTACATCATGCTTTCATTAGGAAAAGCACTCAATATAAACAGTTGACAGATATCTCCATTTTTTCATGCTGTTTTGATATTTCATGATTAATATATATATTATATGTATAACATATATATATATATAATATATATATACATATTTTTGTTACATACATACATATATCAAAAGCCTCAACACACCCAAGTGCCCTGGGTTTCTCACAAATTGAGACATTGCTAAGCACAGACATATTTTCCTTTCCCTCTGGAGTCTGCTTTGGACTTAAGATTCCTCAACCCTGTGCATCTTGTTCTCCCTCTTCACTGCTAAAACAGCACTTTTAGCCTTGAGCTGCCAATTCCTCTCCTGCAGCCTGTGCTCTGTGGCCTTCTGAGCCTGACCCCCGGTTCTCCCCAGCCCTCACCTGCTCCCAGGGATGTGTCCACAGTGGGCTCTGTTTCATGTGCCTCCTCCATGCATCACAGAGAATTTCATCTCCAGGGTTTGTGGAGCTCTGTGTAGGGGCGCCTGTGGGGCTTCATGCATAATTAATGGCAATTCAGCTACACATGTTTTCTATTAGCAATTCAGACTCTTTTAGGACTTTTTAAAACATACTTTGCAATTCACCAAAATTCTGGGAGGCATTTAAATAGGAAAAATCCATAAAAGAACAGAATGTCTGAGGTTTCTGGAAGAATGTTTTAATGAAGAATTTATCCCCAGAGTAGCATTTCCTGAAATGCTTTTTACTCTACACCACAAGTTTCTCCAGATGAGTACAAGACTAAATCGCAGGTCTCCTCAAAAACAATGTCAATGAAATATATATATATTTTTTTGGGAAAAAAATGGTCCCAGGTTACCATAACAACCAAGGTTCCAACATCATGTTGACTAACTGCAACGTGATATGATCAGGAAGACCATAGCAGAGAACAAAAGTATCAGGTTGCTATAGCAACTGGATATTCAAAAAAATATGAAGTTGTTTCAATAGGAATGTTTTCAGTGGTAAAAGTAAATGTAAAGTAAAAGTAAATGTAAAGCATGCTTCTTGGGTAAATGATCACTTAGGAAACTTTTAAGTTATGCAAGAATGATTCTATTGTTTTGTTTGGTTGACATATCTCTAAGGCAGAAGCTATATCGGTCAGCTATTGCCGAATAACAAACAGCCTGAAAACTTAGCGATTTTAAACAATGGCCATTTGTTTTTATCATGAGTCTAAGGGTTGGCTGGATAGTTTTGCTGATCTCGATTGGGCTCATCTCATTTCACCTGGGCTTGTTCAGGAGTCTATATGTAGTCACCTAAGTCAGTTGTCTAGTGTAGAGGCTTCAGCTGAGATCAGTGGGCTTTGCTTCATGTAACTCTTCACCCTCCAGCAGGCTACCTTGGATTTGCTTTCATGGTGGAGCAGTGTTCCAAAAGAAAGTTAAATACCAGAAGACCTCTTGAAACCTAGTCTCAGAACTGACAAGCTCTCACTCCCACCACATTCTGTTGATAAAAGCAAGGCACAAGTCAACCCAGTTTCAGAAGATATGGAAATAGATACCATTTCTTGATGAAAGAGGTTGCAACATCCCATTGAAAAGGGTATGGATCCAGGCAGGAGTGGAAAATTGGAGTCATTTATGCAAACAGTTCATCAAGATGCCAACTTTTGCATAGAATATCCCCTTGAAATCACACACAAAAGTCAAACATGCAAAATTCAAACACATCCACCTAAATATTAAAAGGCATTTGGAGCCAGGTGTGGTGGTGCACACTTGTAATCCCAGCATTTGCCAGGCAGAGACCGGAGGATCTGGATTCGCGCCCAGCGTCAGCTACCTAGTGAGGTACTCCACAACTTAGTGAGAACCTGTTTCAAAATAAAGAATAAAAAATAGGGCTGGGGGTATAGCTCGGAGGTAGAATGCCCTTGAGTTCAATCCCCAGTACCACACACACACACACACACAAAAACAAAAGGCATTTGGCTTCCAGTAAGCAAAATAATCTCATAAAATGCAAAATTATAGCTTGTGCATGAGGCACCATTTTTGATGATGCATTTCCCCAGCATTTCATACTTGTTCTTTAATTTCCTCCCATTCCTTCACAACTGAACAGAGTCAAGTGGCCACTTGAGTTCCAAAAAGCATATCAGGTTGAAGATAAGATTGCCTGAAATGTTCAAAATGTTCACTCATCAGTTGATAGAGAGAAGGAGTTTAATGAAACCATTGAAAAGTGTGAGCTTCCAAGTCACATGACCTGGATCCAAATTTTCTCTGAAACTCTAGTTACGTAAACTAGTTATGTAAACTAATTACATAAGGCCCTTGACCTCTATGATCCCAAGTACCCTCATCTATAAAGATAGTATGTTCATCTAATTTATTGCTCCCAAGATACACTTTCAATTTATCATTACCTCTGAAGTTGGGGCAGCACTCAATGAATGTCATGTTACATTTCAAAAAAATAGTTGTATGTACTTCAATTGGTGGCATCTCAGATTCAGTGAATATGGTAGTGCCTTATTCAGAGGATTGATAATCTATAGGGACAGATAAGAACAGTGTCTGTCCCTAGTAAGTGCTAATTACACATAAACAACAAGAAGAAAGAGAACAATTTTCTTAGAGAAGGAGATATATAAAGTGCATACATTGAACCTGTACATAATTTGAATGTGTGAGATGAAAGAGAGTTTCTGCAGGCACCTGGATGGTGTTTCAAGCAGAGAGCTGAACCTTCCCGACCACTGGTGGGGATCGTTCTTGATTGAATTTAACTATTACATCAACTGTGGGAGGATCATTCCATCTACCCATTCTACTAAAGATGAAGCTGAGATTTGTGAAGTGAGAAGGAAATGTGCTTTAGGGTCCCAATGTCAACTAGTGACAGAGAGAAGTTGCAACCAAACATCTTTGACTCCAAGCCATCTTGCATCAACTCCTTTGGGGCATGAATGAACACAGAGAAGGAGCAATGAATGACTATATCGTTGTTGTGCTCAGAAGTGTGTCTTAAATGGGAGGAGGGACAGCTCCTCAGAGAGGCAGCAATTTGGTTAGAAATAGTGCTGGGAGCTTTGGAAATAATATTCACACAAAACACAAGAGCATTTTTAATTGATGCATTATAATTATACACTATAGTGGAATTCCTTCTGATATAAATGTACGTGCATATAACATAAAGAGGATTTTTCATCTAGATTGCATGTTTGTTTGGGTGAGGCTTAACAGGGTTCTTAATAGAGACTATGAAGGGCAAGCCACACCTCTGGGAAATCAGGGCACCCTATAAAATGCTGCTTCATCCACTCTGCATCTGAAATCCATGTGTTTACATGACCTTCCTGCTTGATCAAATGCCTGGGGGTGCCCACAAGTATTTGTCTTTGTCTGCATCTCTGGGCTGCCAGGCCCTGCTGCTGATTATTTACTGCATAAAATTTTCTGATACCTCTGCCATCCCACAGGAATCCATTCCATACATAGACCTGGTGTCTAGACCAGATGTCTTAAGAACAGATACCCCTGGATGTCCCATTCTGCAAGAAGATCTCCTTTCTCCTGTCATATAAAGACTAGAGTGAGCTCCTCATCTAAGTGAGAAGCAAGGAGTCATTTGGGATTTTGCCTGGCTGCTTAGGCAAGAAGAATCCAGCATTCCACCTGCATTTCTGCAGGAGCATGATGTCTATCTCTAATTAACCTTCCCTGTGTCTCAACACTGTGTCGGCTGGTGGTGAGTCTCATTTACCTGAGACACAGGTGCCTGGGGGTGGGGCAGTGGGGGAGTCATACAGGTTTCTTTAAAGATGCTTAGTGAATGAGTAGAAGGAAAGAGGAAAGAAAAGAGGGAGAAAGCAAAGGAGAGAAGAAAAGAAAGAGGGATTTGAAGATGAATAGATTAAAAAAAACTTTCTACCTTCATTTACTTATTTTGTAGCATGTTTCATTTGATATAAACTAAGGTAGTGATAATCTGCTCTCAAGGGGACAATGTACTCAAAATGTTTTATATCTCTTGCAGAAAGAATACTCTTTCCTCCTACCTACCTCTCCAAATTATTTCTGGAGTTCAAGGCCAGAGAAAGTAAGCCTTATGTCATAGATTCCCAAAGTCACCATTCAGTGGACAGATTCTGGAACAATCTGGAAGATGGTAGTAGCGTTGGGTGAAATTGAGGGAGGGCAGTGAATAGGGAGCAGTAGAAGCATCACTGGTGATGAGTAATTTTGTTTTTCTGAAAAATGAGCTTTAAGCCAATAGTTTAGAAATCTATGTCTTCTTTGGTAGGTGTGTATCTAATAATTAGCTTATCCTCTGGCATTTTTCTTAAGAACCCTTAAATATCTTTGCTTTTGCCCCCATACAGGGATCCATGCCATAAGCATCTCACTTCCTCACACAGCAAGCCTCCTACTGACGTTGGACTTCTCTGTGCTTTGTATTTGGGGATTCGTGGTGAAGACCAGTGGCCTCTATGAGACTTTGATGACATGGCACATCCGACCTAGTGGACAGTGTTGATGATACGGTACATCTGACCTAACGGACAGGCCATGCACCACTCACTCTGGCTCCTGTACATGGACCTCATGTTAAACCTCAGCTTCAGCTGACACATACTTTTAGGAACTTCATCTCAAATAAACCCTCCACACTTGGTGAAGATCCACATTATACCACTGAATATTCAGACATTTGTTTCATTGATATCTATGAGATGTAGACAAAGGTTTTAATGTCTTTGGCTCTTTTCTATTTCATGCAAGGTTTTGTTATTTGTCCTCTAATTTTCATCTACTTGGATGTCTTCCTCTAGACTGTAAGTAGGCCAAGGTATGAGTCACTTCTTATTTATTTTGTTCCTTCTGACTAGCCTGCCATACAGAGCTTGGAAAGTAGAGGTCCTCGATGCATGGACATAATCTCCCTTACACCTTTTGCTTTATAATTTACTCTCTGCTGAACATCCAATCTTATTGTACTGTGTTTAATTCAATCTCAAATTCTTGTTACCAATGGACATGGTATAAACAGACATGTGTTCCCAGCTGTCATCTCTCCTCCTGGGCATTCTCTGTCCTTATCTATTCCTTCAGCCAGATTTTTCCCTAACACTCCAATGCAGAAGAGCCTATGAGAACTCCCCACAGCTCATAAATCATGCTCTTTTGTGGCTAGCATCAAGTCTCTTCTTCATTTGGTCATAAGTACCCTGTGTTCTTCTCATGGCTCCCCAACTCCTCCGGGCCATGCACACCTCACTGTGGCTCCTGTACATGATGCCCAGGCCTGCCTTAGGGCCTTTACTTATGTATTCTACACCTAGCCTGCTTTTCCTTCTACATACCACATCTTCCTCAACATTAAACTAGATACTAGAAGACTGTTTATTTTGCTGGTGATTAAAACTAGCCCACATTTAAAAATCAAATTTAGTTTAAAAGTCTAGATTTCTATCATGTCTTGAAAGAGTGAAAGATTGGGCTAGGGGACTTTCCTTCCTATAGAACAACATATTGGAAAGAGATGAGCCATGGCTGACACTTTAGAAGAGGTCTGTATTATCCATCACAGTCCCCACCACATAAATGACAGGTGTGTAGATACCAGCCCAATTAACCTGTTTACATTATCCACCCAGTGGACCCAATGATGCACTAAATCCTAATTTAAGGTCATTTTATCCGGAAAGTGTATCCTAATGTGTTCTAACTGCTTCCTTGAGGGTATAAGAGATACTAATTGTCAACAAGCAGGTTCTCATTTACAGGAGTGTACCATTTTCCCACAGTTTTGTGGAATCTTGAAGGTTCACAATTGGCTTCTAAACAACCCTCTCTGTCTCCATGTCCTTCAATCAGCCAGGAGAGAAGTTATATCAGATGACCTCTAATGCTTTTTCCAGGGACTTAATATGGGTCTGTGAATACCTTACCTACCCAGTTTTTCCTTGATACATTTTATAACAGGGCTGAGCATCATCTCATTAACTGACAACACATGGGACAGACAGGGAAACGGCAAGGGCTACAACTGGACCAAGAGGAAGGGACAAGGAGATGTCAGGGATGGTGGTGATGGTTAGATCCAGCTCTCTACGCTACAAGAAGAAGACAGACTAACAGGAACTGTGAAGAGTATTGAGATACTGATAAATGGGCTCAGCATGGGGTATAGGGACATATCAGTAGTACATGATGCTTGGTAATAAAGACAATACAGATAGTGAAGCAAGGAGCCCTACACAAAGTTAGCTAGCAGGGCTTCAGGCCCCTAATCAACGTATAACTGTCTCATCTCTGGGGACAAAAAAATTGGGAAAGAATAGGAAAGGCCTTCACTGGACCAAGAACACTCATGGCAAATATGTTAACAGAAAGATCATCAAAGGATAATGTGCCTATTACTGTGCTAAGTACCATGAAAAAGCTATTACTTACCCCTACTTTGCAGAGGAGAAGTCTAAGGCCCAGAGAATGAAGAGCAGATTAGTTCTGGATTCAAGAATCAGATCTATTTAACTCCAGTGTTTCTTCCTCTAAATGCCCTGAATTGGATCTGAGAAATTTTAGGAGGATTTTAAGTTGGGGAACCTGGGTCTGAGACACAAACATAAGGGTTAAATAATGTGTGCAAGTCAGTAATGGTGGCATATAGCTATAATCCCAGTACTTGGAAGGCTGAGACAGGAGGATGTCAGGTTCAAGGCCAGTCTCAGAAAGTTAGCGGACCCTCAGAAACTTAGTGGGATTCTTTTTCAAAATTTAATAAAATGTTTTTAATGGGCTGAGAGTATAGCTTGGAGGTAGAAAGCCCCTGAGTTCAATCTCCAGAATGAAAGAAAGATGAGAGAAAGAAAGAGAGAGAGAGAGAAGGAAGGAAGGAAGGAAGGAAGGAAGGAAGGAAGGAAAGATAAATGAGTACATGCTCTTTTAGCCACTCCGTGTTCATCAACTTTTTCCCTCCATTTTTACCCATATATTCATGTTGAACTCCATCACCAACTCCAGAAGGTATGACCCAGTCAAGTGAGAATATCCAAACCCCGCATTGGGAACAAATTCCAAGAATGTGATCTGAACCAGTTCCATCAGGGTGAATTTCAAGACATTTGTAGGAAGGAAGAAGAAAGAAAAAAGGAAGGAAGGCATGAGATAAGGATAAAAGGGAGAACGAAGGAAAGAAGTAAGGGAGGAAAAGAAACAGTTCCCTTTCCCTGTGAGAATCAAAAATGAGAGAATTTGAGCTGAAGCTGCTGTTTGCATCTTGCCACCATGAGATGAGAACTGAGCAGATAAAAGAGTGAACACGGAGCTTGGAGCCCTGAGATGAGAGAAATAAAGAGAAACAAGGTCCTCACAACAGCATTTGAGTGCCTGAGTCAAGCTGCGCTGGAAGCCAGATGACTCACACTCGTCCTACTCCTGAGCCAATACACTCCTACCTGCTTAGACCAGCTTGCTCAGGTTTCCTGTTCCTTACAAATGGAAAAGTCCTGCTGGAATTCTGGACCAGCAATGAAGTGGAAAGCTTGCCAAGTTCCAAAGGAGTGGGCCAGGCTTCTCAAACCTACCCTCCTTCTGGTCACAATTGTTCCCAGATGCTGGTGTGCAGCCAGGATGGTAGGTGGAGGTCAAGGAGAGCTTGAAGGAAGAATACAGACATGGAGACTTGGAAGTAAGAAATAAGACTGGGTGTTATTTACCACGACCTAACACTGCACTTTAAGCCCGAACCACACCATTAAGCAATAAGTACGTGCTGGGTAATGAACAGTCTGCCGTTAAGAGAAAGACAACGTGTTTTCCATTGTCATGCTCAACTAATTTATTAGTGCTTCTTGTGATGGCACATAGTCATCTGGCTAAAGCCGTCTGCAGAAATAATTTAATCAGGCTTTTTTAAAAAAGAAGGAGAAAAAAGGAAGAAACCCTTTGAAAAGTTTCCACATCAAAAGCTATTCAGAAACACTGCATTACCATGGGGCTGGGGATGTGTGTGCATTTTTCCATGACTGGAGAATCTGCTTGGGAGCCTGGAATAGAGGAAAAATAAACAGGTCCTTTAGAGGATGGGGGCGTGTGCTGAGCAGCGTTCCGTATAGATCATCAAAGACAGCACTTGTCCTCCTGCATGTCTTCATAAAAGACCAAGGTCTCATTGTAGAGGAAAAATCCCTGACATGTGAGTAACAGTGAATTCTTCCAGTTAATGAAAAGTCAAAAAGAAGGGAGAGAGTCTCTGGCTGGAATCCCCAGATGGTCGGTAATTAATGACTGATCTGTTAATTACAAAAATCCAAGCTGATCAATTGCAGGGTGGTATTTGAAAGTACCCTGCCCTCCTGGGCATTTCCAAACCAAGAAAGTGAAAAACCAAACCTCTGCTTTAGTCCTCAATAAGGCTGGTAGGATGTTTAATACATACCAGGTGCTCTATCAATAAAGTGTTAAGTCATTACACTGCTTGAGCTCAAGCAGGGGCCTTGAACATATTTAAGTTGTTGCCCAAAACATTGAAAGAAAATGTCCCTGGCCCTGAGCCCAAATTCCTTAAGCCTCATATAAAATCTATTCCCTCGCTGGGCACAGTGTCACACTCCTATAATCCCATTACTTAAGAGGCTGAAACAGGAGGATAACAGGTTGGAGACCAGCCTTAGCAACTTAGCAAGATTCTCAGCAACCTAGTGAAACCCTGGTGAAAAACTCTCAAAACTAACTAAATAAAATACATACATACATACATATAAAAATAAAAAGTACTGGAGGTATAGCTCAGAGGTAGAATTCACCTAGGTTCAATTCCCAGTGCCACACACACAAACATACACACACACACACACACTAAAAACAAAACAAACAAACAAAACACCTTTGGACGGATCCCCCTAGCATTACAGCTTCTTTTTTTTTTCTAATTGGAACATTATAATTCTATGCAATAGTGGGGTGATATATTCATACATGCATATACATTTGGTCAATTTCATCTCTCAGTACCTCCCTTTTCCCACTTTTCCCTCTCCCAGTCCCCACCCTCTACTCTACTGGTCTCTCTTCTGTTTTCATGAAATCCCCCTGTTTTCCCCTTTCCTCTCTAGTTTCTGCATATGAGAGAAAACATATGGCTCTTGTTTTTCTGAGTCTGGCTTACCTCACTTGCCATGATGTTCTCCAGTTACATCCATTTTCCTGTGAATGCCATGGTACAGCTTTTCTTTATGGCTATGTAAAACCTCACTGTGCATGTATACCACATTTTATTTATCTACTCACTTGTCATTTGTCGATGGACACCTTTCTCTGGGATCCCAACCAGCCCCAACTCAGGACCCTTTGGGACACTCGCTTGCAAGAACTCTTCTGTCTTCATTGCACGGATGACTCCAGCCTTAGATGAAGGAGCAATGAAACAGTGCTAGTGTTAAGGAGGAGTCGCAATGAGTGCCATGGGTGAACCGCTGAGAATCATGCATATATGTTGAGCATCTGGAAACCCTACAGATGTTGAACTACTTGAGAGCTCAGGCCAGGTGGAGTGCCCCTCAGCAACTCAGGGACCACCAAGACATCCTCAGAGCAAGCGAGGAAGACATGAGCTAGTGCAGAGCTGAAGTGGTTGGAAAAGGTTCAACGTCATGTGCCACTGGTGTCTGTCACAACTTACTGGCCACAGGCATCCCTAAGATTCCAATACAAGATGAACATAGGTTGAGTTCAAATGGTGACACCTATTTCCTGGGTCTCTAAGCTCCTCTCCTCTTTAGAGAGCTTGAGCTTTGACCTCTTTGGGGTATCAAGAATGGGTTTCTCTGATTCATCTATAAGGAAAACCTGTAGTGTATAGACAGATCTAAGGTTCCAATGACAATCAACACCACTGCAAGTAATAATGAAAGTTGTATGGGTTATAGAATGTACTTACCTTCCTGGAGTCATTCATTTAATACCATCAAAACCCCAATGAGGTGTGACCATCATCACTAGCTTTACAAGTCAGCTGGAGAGTGTCTTAGGGTTCTGCCAGCTTCACATTATCAGGGAAGAATGGAGTTGGGACTCTGGCAAATATTAGGCATATTTTACAATCAGCAGATTCACTGGCTAATGAACCTAGCTTTTCTGACCCAAGTTTTTTAGTTCTCTCTGTTTTTTCAAAATCAATACCTAGAGGAGTCTCGCCTCTCTACTTCAGTTCATTGCTAGGAATGGAATGGAATGGTTTTATGAAAACAGGTCTATTTCTTCTAGCCCATAAGAAAACCAGACCTCATAATCTGTAGTCAGTATTCAAGAAAAAAGAGGCAAAGAAAACAAGGGAGAAGGTAAGAGAGGGAGCAGAGGGAAAGAAGGGAAGAAAGAAGAGTCTGAATACCACAATGTTTACATTCTTTAGCCCCAAATCTGTTTTTCTTTTTTGTACTGGGGATTGAACTCTGGAGCATTATACCTCCAAGCTCCATCCCCAGCCCATTTTTATTTTTAATTTTGTTTTTATATATACTTTTATTGGTGTAATATAGTCTGATATCGAGATTGGTATTGGTAATTTCACATATGCACATAAAGTCATTGGAAGAAGTTACTGAGGGACCTGGTAAGTTGCTGAGATTAGCCTGGAACCTGCTATTCTCCTGTCTCAGCCTCCTAAGGAGTGGGATCATAGGCACCGGACACCATGCCTGATGAGCCATCCATTTTGATCAGCCTCTCTGCCTTTGCTTCTGCTACTGACCTATCACAGGTTCCAGGTTTCTGGATATACCTTGTCCTCTGAACCAGAGTTTTAACATGGCTTCTTTGGCCTTCCCTGCTCAGTCCTGACTTGAACTCATCCTTTGTATCACACTCTTTCCTCCTTCCTTAGAAATGTCTGTCCCACAGGGCCTCCCACCTCTGGAGGAAAACTCCTCCCCCAGGTGTGATCTGAGATGACAAACAGGACCAGACCAATAGTGCCCCCTGGTTCATTTGAACTGATCCTCAGGACACGAGGGTCCAGCTTGATCATTCTGCTTCTACAACCTCTCCTGCTCCTCTTCCCTCTCTAGGCCTCGGTTTCCCCATATGCACCAGGAAAGGGCTGGGTGGGATGTTCTCTGAGGGTGCTCCCAAAGCCAAGGCTCTGAAATGATCTATGTTATTGTGGATAAAGCAGAGGTGGTAACACAATGGTATAAGGCAGTCATACAAGGGAACAGATTCCTAGTTTCCCTGAAGAGACTTGCCTCGGCCTTGGGGAACGAGAGGGTAAAACAGAAAAGCGGAGATTCTTCAGCACTGCTGGGAGGCCAAGACATGATGGACTTGAAAGAATCCCATAATTATGAGGCAGGAGAGGGCACCAGCCATTAGGACCTTTTAGTCACAGCTGCCAGGAAGCTGTCCACCTCCTGCTGTGCCTGTGAGCCATGTCACCCCGACTTTCCAGGGCTCAGGAGCCCTCTTGTGCTGGCTGGCTTCTTTAGCTCACTGGTGTTGCTGGCCTGCCCCAAAGCCCACATTTAAGCCAACCCAAAAGCCTGCAGGAAGCAATGCAATCTAAAAATATTCCCATCACATGGGATCCAAGTTCTTTTTCTTCTTTTGACAAATAGAAAATCTCCAGGGGTTGTTCTGAGTCAATGCCCAGATAACGCTCAAATAACAGGCCCTTCTTGTATGGCCCCTACTTTAGAACCTTTCCCTGACAGATGGGTAAACTGGGCCTTAGAAAGGTTGGATGACTCACTAGAAGTCACACATCCACAGTGACATATAGAGGGCATCTGATTTCAAAGCTCTAATGAGGCAATTTTCATTTCAACAACTTATCTCCCATTTTCTGTGGTTAAATTGTGACTACTCAGCTGGGCATGGTGGTGCATACCTGTATTCCCAGTACTCGGGAAGCTGAGACAAGAGGATCACAGGTTTGAGGCCAGCCTCAGCAACTTAGCAAGACCCTCAACAACCTAGCAAGACCCTTGTTTCAAAATAAAAAGGGCAGGGCATATAGCTCAGAGGTAGAATGTCCCTGGGTTCAATTCCCAGTACCACACACCCACCCCCAAACACAATGACAATCAGTTGAACTATTCAACAAAGCATGACTACTGCTAATTATAACTGTGGATATATTTTATAATAGTAATAATGATGCCAGTGTTGAACTTGTTCTCTAGAATATGTCCATGAGAATGATGATTAGAGGTTCTTCTGTGTCACCATGAAAATCAAGAAAAAGCAATAATAAATGTCTGTGTGCCATAGCCCATTATCAGGGAGAACACAAGGAGTTGTGATTAGTCATTTTCCTTCAGGAGGCTGGGTGGGGACAGCAACAGAGAAAAGCTCCATCCATATGTATCCGTGTGTGTGTGTGTGTGTGTGTGTGTGTGTGTGTGTGTGTGTAATTAGATACTAGTGAGGATACATTACAATGTAAATTCAGCCTGACAGGTTTAGATCTTGAGAAGATCTTATTCAAGTGCCCAGTGAGCCTGATCTACGTCACTAGATAAGCTACATCACTCTTAACTGTCCACGTGAATCAAATCAACCAGACTGTTAGCATATCTTTCTGGTTAACCTATATCTAGCCATTGTGAGTTATGATCTATCAGTATACTCATCCCAAGAACACTGAAGAAAAGAAGCAAGAAACAGAGCTTCCATATGCACCCTCATATAATAATTCCACAGAGTGGGGAACATTTAGTAAAGGGAGAGTTACTCAGTCCATGAGATTGGAGGATTTTTGAAATAAGAAGCCTGGGTAATCTAATGTGGGAAACTTCTCTTCACAGCTAGAAGCTTTGGTATGTGTCAGTAGCTGGGTAGCTTGCATCCAGAAATGGGCTGTTCGATTAATCTAGCATGGTTGCACCTGAGACCTTGTGTACTGAGATCCCTGGAGCTAAGCAGGACATTGTGTCCCCTGCCCCCAGCTATGATGGCCAAACTCAGTGTCTGAGCTGCCCCTGGTAGCTCCCAAGCTAACTATCATCACTGTCTACCAGTTTACCTGTGTACTGGCTGTCTACCAGCTACCAGCTAGGAAAAGCACAATGACTCTCAAATGTCATCTTCTTTATCCTTGTAACTGAGAACCAACCTAGCCTCAGAGGCTCAACCCCTTAGCCAAAGCCACACCACTTATCAACAGGCTGAAGCTCCCATCCCTTTCAGTCCTGTGCCTTCCTCTTTGACCTCTGTAGGCTGCCTCTCATCTGGGAGCCCTGCCCCTCTCATGAGTGATGCATGTTAAAGAGAAGCTGGGGTTGACCAAAAGAAGACCAGCTCATCATATTTAAGGATGAGTGATGGTGATCTGGCCGGGCTGGTAACTCTGAATTCAGTCACATAGGAATGAAACCAAACAATACATCCGATCTGTCAGGTGCTCACAGGCCATCCAGTCTAGGGCTGGGAAATACAAGATTCTTTCTCAGTGTAATGGGAAAGCAGACTTCCCTTCTGTGCTCCAATGGAGAGCCTTTCATATATATTTGCTTCTCTTTGCCCTGGGCACATAGTACGATGGTCTCCACCTATGTAAACTCAGGCATGGATGAATGGTTTGCTTTGACAAATGAAATGTGGGAAGGAGTGACATGTGTCCCTTTAAGAGTGATGCATTTCCTGCACACATCCCTTTCCTTTCCTTGGGGGAGGTAGACATCTGTGCTACAGGGAAATTTCCATCAACCCAGGTTCCTGAATGTCTCTGCCCAGTAGTGTATCCCTGATGATGCCTGATAAGCATGTTTTATGGGTGATAAATAAACAGTATTTTTAATTACTGAGATTTTGTGATAGTTGTTCCTGTAACATACCCAAATCTACACTGTTACATTTGTCTGAAAGTCCGTAGCAAATTATAATAAAAAATAAGCAATAAGAAAATGAATGAATGGATGGATGTCTAGGTTCATTGAAATATATATTCATGTTAGATTCTGTTTCAGAGTCTCCAGGCAAGCAAATTGAGCCCAGAGTGGAATAAACATTGGACCATGGCTATGCACAGGTCATATAGAGTAGTCCCAAACCTAAAGCCATCATCTACTTGTTGCAGGTTGAATGAGAATCACCTCCTAAAGTCCCAGTTTGTTTTTTCCTAACAAAGTATGATCCATGTTCTTTTTCAGAATGGATTGCACAACACCATAAGATCTTCTTTCCTAAGATCCTATGGCTAAAACCTTCTGAAACCAGATATGTTTATTTTTCTCTACGTGGTATTTCTATGACTTTGGAGGTTCATGCTGAATAATAGTAGCAACAAGAACTAAAATCAGTTCATTGTGTGGTGGTAAGCATTTGAAGTGACTTAGCTTACTTAATCTTTGTAAATGAGAAACGTCAGATTTCTACTTGTTCCTATAGGCCATTATAGGTAGACAACATGATCACCAACTTAGAGGAGCTATGGATTACTGGGAGAGGAGAATCTTGTGTTGCCGGCACACATAGACATAGATATTGATATAGATATATAGATACAGATGGTAGAGAATTAAGAATGCCTAAAGGATATCTTACAGATGGAGAAACTGAAGCCCAGAGGGGGAGAGTCTTGTCCAAGGTAACACAGCAAACTAGAGACCTAGGTCTTGAAATAGGTGTCCTATCTTGTGTCTATTTCATTTTCTCCAGCACACATCATGGAATCCTCTAAAAGCAGCTAACAACATGTTACATAACAGAAAAAAAGTTAAAGAAGCTAAGCAATCTTTACTTTCAACAAATCAGAAGTCCTAGGCTTAAACCAGAAATGTTCTGCAGAGATAAAGGGTCTCACATGAAAGCAAAGCAGCTCAGAGAGAAGAGAATACAGGCACATGTCCTGGCTTGGGGTCCAGGAAACACCAGAAATTGACGGGGACCATGGCAAAGTGCATGTCCCATTTGAAATGGTCTGTGGTCACGTGCTCTGGCTGCCTGTCGCTAGGAAGGAATACAGTTCAAGTGTTGCTAGATACTTTGAGTATTTAGAATAAGACAGAAATCCAGATCTTACGTTTTTTAAAAGTTAGTAAGGGATCGGGGTGGGAGCAGGGAAGGAAGGAAGGAAAGGGAAGAAAAGGAGTGAAGGAGGTAGGGAAAAGAACAGCATATAAGCTAAACAGAAAACGTATGCAATATCTGGAAAGCAGAAGACTTGGTGGTCATTTCAAGGCAGAGAGAAGGAGGCGAAGAGAGCAGGGCATCGGGGTGTCCAGTTCGATGCACTGCCATCCTCTCTGCCTTGGCCCTCAGAGCTACTCCTGAGCTGCTCCCCACGGTCTCCTCTCTGAACTCACCTCCTCCCTGTCTCGCCATAGCTCACCAGGGTCCAGCCACAGGGTCCAGCCACATGCTCCTGCTGCTGCTTTATCGACCTGCAACTCTGAGTCCAGACCTCATGCAGTTCACTCCTTCCCTCCACTCAGACCAAGGGTCAAATGTCTCCTTCACAGGCAGACCTTCCACGACCCGCTACTTCAAACACTCCTCATCACCCCCATCACCCGAAGCCTTCTCTGAACGTGTTCCACATGTTTGTTTCCTTTATACAATGTTTGTCTATTTCTCATCTGTCTCCCTCAATTACAACAGAAGCCCAGGAAAACAGAGACTTGGTGCATCAAAAAGAGGAAAAGCATGCTTGTATCTTCAGGGTTTAGAGGAGTACAGATGGGTGTCGAGTTTACATTTGTTAAGAGAAAAGGTAAGCCAGGTGTGGTGGCCCATGCCTGTAATCCCAGTACTTGGGAAGCTAGGACAGAAGGACCACAGGTCCAAGACTAACCTCAGCAACTTAACGAAATTAGGGAGACCTTCAGCACCCTAGGGAGACTCTGTTTCAAAAAAAAAATACAAGAGGGCTGGGGGTAGAAGGCCCCTGAGTTGAATCCCCGGTGCCAAAAAAAAAAAAAAAAAAAAGAAAAAGATAAAGAAGAAAGGATGAAAGAGAGAAAATGAAGATGGAAAGAGAAAGTAAAGTAAGAGAGGAGAGGAGAAAAACAAAAAATACAGAGAGTGAAAGAGTAAAAGAGACTAGAGAAGAAAAGAACAGTAGAGAAGAAGGGCAGGAGGGAGGGAGAGACCCAGCTGGGAATCCCTGCTTGGAATCCTGGTGTGGACATATTTTTCTGGTCAGTAAGACTTGAGGTCTTCTCCCAACTGTCCCGCTTCCAATCTACCTGATCCTAACATATCCTTTAATATCCTAAGCCTTCGCTTCCTCTTGGTAAATAAACACGGCGATATTGACCTCGCAGGGCCTGTTCTGCAGCTTAAAGGAGGCACCCTATGAGAAGAGTATTATTAGCTTCACTTGCCCTGTAAACGAGGGCTTCCTGGAATCAGGCTCATCCCTGTCAGGAGAGCTTGTGGGAAGACAGCTGTGTTATCTGTGCGGAGAGGGCCCGGGAGAGCTGCATATGGTTTCTGCAGTTGGCAGTCTCTGCTGGAGGTTTGCAGGGTAATTAAAGTCACAGTAGGCAGGTGTCATTAACTTGTTAACCTGAAGTTTTCTTCCCACCCCCACCCCCACTGGAAGAGGGCTTGCAAATGGGTTTGGATGAACCAGGTCTTTCTTGCAATTATTCTACTTAGAACCCTGCATATGTTTTTAGACTCATTATTAAAATTCAGTGACTATATTCTATTAATATAAAAACCTTCCCTGACAAATACAAGGGATACTGGTCTCCTTAAATCTCACCAAAAGGGAGATCTCTGATCTCCTGGCTGCATGCAATACAGTTCCCTGCTGCAGATGTTTTGTTGTTGTTTTGTTTTGGTTTAACATTTCCATATCAATGCTCAAGTTATGCAATTAGGTCTTCTGAGTAGAAGCTGTGTCTTTGGCATGCTTCTGAGAGCCATGAAGGCAAGGATTCTCTGAGTGGCACTATTGGGACACCACATGTAAGGTCACGAGCCAGAGCACAATTTTCAATATATGTAGAGTACACTTCTATCCATTCAGGACTCAGAGGCTGGGAGACTCAAATTCCCTGGCTCAGGGGTCTGGTGAGTAAGAAGTGTTGGGGATCACATGAAAGTCTTTTTTTTTTTTTTTTTTTTCACCCAGAAGCATTCTACCTCTGAGCTACACCACCAGCCCTTTTTTCATTTTGAAACAAGACTTCACTAAGTTTCTCAGACTGGCCTGGAACCTGCAATCCTCTTGCCTCCGCCTCCTAAGTACTGTAATTACAGGCATGCACCACCATGACTGACTATATGCAAGTCTTAACTGGAACTCTTATTTGTCTCAATCCCTTTTGTAGAGATAGCACTTTTTCCCATGCCTGGCACATGGAACATGCTATTCAATGATAACTATTTGCTTCTGGAACAATTAGTACTTCATATGAAGTACTGTGTTCTGCATACAGAACATTTACTGGTGGTACACACCTTTAATCCCAGTGTTGGGGAAGTTAAGGCAGGAGGATTGCAGGTTCAAGGCCAGTCTGGGAAACTTAGTGAGATCCTGTTTCAAAATAAAATAATAGGGTTGGTGTGTAGCAGAGGTAGAATGCCCCTGGATTCAATCCCCAGTAACAAACACACACACACACACACACACACACACACACACAGAGCTACATTTAAATAATAAAGTATTATAGCATTATTGAAAATGAAAGTACAGATTCACCTGATATCAGTGAAAGACAAACATAAAAATTAAATATGTTGAAAACAAAAGAGTGGCCCCCAATTCTAGATAAATGTCATTATTTCCCAAGGCCCCTCATCTTCTTTGCACTGTAGGGAATGTTGGAGAATGGCAGAGAATGGCAGAGAGGGGTGAAAGACATCTTTTGGTCAATTAACATATTCTCCTTGAAGAACTGAAAGAAAAATGAGCAAAGACTAGCTTTCTTGCTGCAGCATTCAATGTTATTCAATGTTGGGGTCTGGTACCACTTCAAACTGTGTCACACACAATCATACATATATCCAAGGATAAGTGGTCCTTACAGAGTAATGGTGGTCCAGAGGAAGGATTAAATCCCATTTCCTCCAAGTGACATTCCAAGCATGGTGCCATATGCTCTGGGCTCTGTCCCCAGCCTTTTTCATGCCACCCCCTGGACAGAGCATTGAGTCCAACCTGTTATAGGGTGTGGTGTGTCCATCCAAATTTTGTCTATGTAAGTCTTAACCCCTAGGACCTCAGATATAACTATATTTGGAGATGGGGCATTTAAAGAGGGAATTAAGTTAAAATTAGATTATTGGGCAGGCCTTAATCCAATATGACTGGTGTCCTCATGAAAAGGGGAGATTAGGACAGACACTTGTAGAGGGAAGAAGATGGGAAGACTCAGGAAAAAGCCATCTACAAACCAAGAAGAGAGACTTCAGGAGAAACTCACCCTGCACACATTTTGATCTAGGACTTCCAGCCTCCAATTTATTTAGGAGAAATCAAATTTTATTTTTTAATTCACCCAGTCTGTGGCACTTTGTTATGGCAACCCCAGGAAACAAACACATGGAACTTTCCAAACTTCCTGCATTCTCTTGTTCCCTTGCCTCTGTCTACCTGATTTTCTTGCACTTCGTTGAGTTAGAAATCATGCTTCTCTTCAGGCAACTTTTTGAATACCTTCTTTGCAAGACCCGTTGCAATCATCTACACTAATGGAATTCCCATTTTTTCCCCAAATCCTGAATCCTCTGTCCCTGCCACCCATCATCCATCACGAAGCCACTACTTTCTACCTTTTGCTTCTCATCATGAGCTTCTTAAGCACGAGGCCAGTATTAGTCAGCATTTCATTGCTATAACTCAATACCTGATGCAGGCTAACTTTATAAAGAAAAGAGGTATATTTAGCTGACAGATCTGGAGACTCAAGAGAAAGGTGCCAGCATCAACTTGGCTCTGGGCGGCATCTCATGACATAACAACAGGCATGTGTATAGGAGGGAGAGGTCACATCTCAAAACAGGAAACAGAGAGAGCTGTATGGTGTCATCTCTGGCATTCATGACAATCTCCTTTTGAGAACTTACCAAGAGGTCACATAAAAACTATCTTAATCCCTTCCCAAGGGTTATACCCTCAACTGACCTAAAAATCTCTCACTAGGTCTCACCACCTCTCAATACCACCACCACAGATACCAAGACTCCAACACATAAGCCTTTTAGGGGACAAATGACATCCAAACCATATAGGAGCTCAGCAAAGGCAAAGGCATGTTTTTTTTAGTTGAATTAAGTAAAAAGAAGAAGAAGAAAAGTTAAAAAACCAAAATGCATTGATTAGACTGGAGGATGAGGTCATAGCTGGGAGAACCAGGCTCTGGGGACAGGATCCGAGCTTGCAGCCTGCCTCTCTTCTTTGCTATCTACATGACCCTGAGCAACCTCTGAAGCACTCTGAGCTTTCCTTTCCTCATCTGTAAAGCAGGGTTAATCACAGCACCCTGCAAGGTTGTTTTAGGATCAAACCAGATAATGGGGATTTCCAGGGCAAAAAAATCAGCTGGCAAACAACTGGATTTACTTTCCACCAACTCCCCTCTGCAATATTCATGGAAGTACACATGCTAAATCAATGCAAAATTACTGCAGTCCTGGGAACAAAAATATTGATCAAAATCTTCCAGCCTTTGAGGAGTTCACTGATCGAAGAAAAGAAATGGTACCTAATATAGAAGAAAAAAAAAGGCCAAGCCCTTCTGCTGTAGCTTTTCATTCATGGGGGCTTAGAAACCAAGGTCCTTTAGCAACCAGAGGCACAAGGTTTCCCCACTGCATAGGAATTCTAATAGGAGGAGTCCTTGGCTCCTTATCTTCTATTCTTCTAATTACTGAGCAGGTGATTTCTACACTCATGCAGGACTGCAATGCCCAGTTGTGGAACACAGCTATCATGTGGCTCTTTTAGGTAGCAAAGAACAGGAAGGGAAAAATCAAGGCAACTTAAGTGTTTCATAGGTTGTTTGTTTTGTTTTTTGCTAGTAAGGAATGAAAAAGTAGCACGTCTCAGTAGGTAAGGGCGCAGACTTCAGAGCCAGTTGGCTTAGATTTGAATTATGGCCTAAACATATATTTGCTGTGTGATGCTGGGTAAATTATAGTGACTCAGTTTTCTCATCTATCATATATGGATAATAATCCAGCTCAGTGGTACACACCTACAATCCCAATACTTGGGAGGCTGAGACAGGAGGATCTCAAGTTTGAGGCCAGCCTAGGTAACTTAGTGAGAACTTGCTTCAAAATAATAAATAAAATACAGTTGGGGTTGTAGTTCAGAGGTAGAGCATCCCTGGGATCAATCCCTAGTACCACAAAAAATGGGGGTACTGAAGAGTAATAATCCTGTGAAGTTACTGTGCAGATAAAATGCATATAACAGCGCCTACCATCTCAGTAAGCATTGCATAATGTTTGATAAATTAAGCATAGTTAACACACACACACACACACACACACACACACACACCTTGGCACAAAGTATAGATGGGAAATTCCTCCTAAATCTTAAAAAAACACATTGTCCAAATGTCTTCTAAGAACTTTGGTTCAATGGTGAATACTACTAATGTAGAAGAAGGAATACAACAGCATCTGTAAGTACCCCATGGGAAATAGTGATAAATCCGCAAAGCCTAACACAGACAGGCCAGCTTTGATAAGAATTCACTTTGTCTTCCCATAAGCACAGCCCAAACTTGTAAAGCAAGAAAGAATGCTATGTATCACCTGTAGACTAGATTATAAAAAAAATACATTTTTGCAAGTGTATGGTTTATGGTCTCAAGTTTCAAAACCAAAACTCAATGAATAAAAAAGGAAAGGTGAAATGATAAAACAAATAACTGAAATGAAAAGAAGGCTATTCAAAATAAGCTCCATTATATGGGAAACAAAAAGAAAAAAATAAGAGAATTAAAATATGCATTAGAAATGGTCAAGGAAGAGGTATTCTTCAATGCACAAAAAGTATAATCGTAATGAGAGAGAAGAACTGGGATGCTATAAAAATGCAGAGAAACAGCAAGAAAGATGAAAATGTTAATGGAAACACATGAATAGTATTTTTGTGTAAGCAAGAGACCAGAACACAATAATACCATGAATTAAGGCTTTAGGAAGATTCAGTGCTGAACAAGGTAGACATGATGCCTTCATTACCTGAGTTCACAATATGGTGCAGAATAATTCTGGAAGTCAGGTAAAATCCACCAGTATGGATGGTCTACAGTGGGAATTCTGCTCATTTTTTTTGTTTTCTAATATTCTTTAAGTTTTAGTGCTATGTTCAACTGAATCAGTATTTCCCAAACTTTCATCCTTAGGGACAATGTTTGTGATAAGGTACTCGTCTTTCTGTGTGAAAACAGTGCTTTGGTTAAATATGTTTGGGCAAGAATATGTTAAACTAAACTTAAAAAAAAAGAATTATTTGCTACAGAACTTTACTGCTAAATACATTTGGGAATTTCAAAGAGACTAATATCGTGCTGCATTTTAAAATTCAGAAGGTGTAGAGGCCAGTGTTTTCTAATACTTTTCACCAAGATGCCAATCCCCCCCCCGCCCTGCACACTTTCTATTTCATATCCTATAACAGCAACTGACATCTCTCAGACATGCCTGAGAAATGCCAAGGCAGACCCTGAGCTAGAAAATGCCAAGATCATAATGTGTCAGGCTCCTTAGCTGTGTTCCATGTACTACACCCTCAGTCTTTAGAGAAGGTTGATACACAAATTACACATTCAAACTGTGGTTGAGTAGACAGAATACCAATAGTCTCCCAGAAAAGCACTGAGACCCACTGACTGATAAGCAACAAATTCTGTCCTGAGTTGTAGGTGACTCAGTTTATTTTTCCTACCATTCTAGTGCTAGTGACCATAGGACATGGGAAAGCCCCAAGTCCCTACTTCTACCAGACTGCAGTCTTCCCTGGTGATTTATCCCTAGATTCCCACCATATCAGATGTACCTGGGATGATCCTGCCCTGAACACACAGCCTCTGCTCCCTACTAGAAGTTAAGCTTCATCTTAATCTGAAAATCTACCATGCCTGGTCCCGTCCCCTGGGCTAGACTGTCTCAAAAAGTAAACATGCATCCAGATCCCCAGTTTGTCCATCTCGAGTCCAGCTTCCTCCTTTCTGTACCTGGCCCAGGCCTGCCTCTGGGCAGCATGCCCACCTTGCATGAACACTCCCCACTGGAGCCCATGTGTGAACTCCCAGCCATCCCTCCTACTCTCTTCCTGCAGAATGGTTGCTTGGCTGCTCCTATGGATCTAACTTTAACAAGTAGAGTAGATCTGTTCAAAAAGGGTGCCAGGGAGAAACAAGGTGCAATATAAGGGGTAGAAGGTACTACTGGGTTCCCTCATTCACATGATGACTCACACCCAGCATTCCAAGCTTATCCAGGGCAGAGGTCCTGGGGCCAGACTGCCTAGGTTGGAATCCAGCAACCTTATTTCCTGTGATTAGGAGCTACTTATTAAGCTTCTCTGTGCCTCAGTTTTCCAATTTATATTATAGAAATAATAATGGATCATCATGGAGGATCCAAGACTGTGAAGTTGCTCAAGAGACACTTGCATTGTTCCAGATGAATAGTAAGGGACTGAGCCGGAGTGTGTGCAGAGAGAATGGAAATGCAGAGGTATACTTTGAAAGTAATTTAAGAGGTCAAATGGCATGATTCGGTGACCAATTAAGGTTTAGAAGAAGGGGATGGGTGAAATGAAGAATGGTTAGTCTAATTGTGTGTGTGTGTGTGTTTCTGTGTTACTAGGGATTGAGCCCAGGGACATTCTACCTCTGAGTTACACTCCCAGCCCATTTTAATTTTTATTTTGAAATAGAGTCTCACTAAGTTGCTGAGGGCCTTGTTAAATTGCTGAAGCTAGTCTTAGACCTGTGATCCTCACCTCTCAGCCTCCCAAATACCATGATTACAGGCATGCACCACCTCACCAGAATATTTTTTTTTTTTTTTTGCGGTACTAGGGATTGAACTCAGGGGCATTCTACCTCCAAGATATACCCCCCAGCCCTATTTTTTATTCTTTATTTTGAAACCAGGTCTCACTAAGTTGCGGAGTGCCTCACTAGGTAGCTGAGGCTGGCCGTGAAAACGGATCCTCCAGTCTCAGCCTCCCAAATACTAGGATTGCAAGCGTGTGCCACCACGCCCATCTCCACACCAGAATTTTTAATGCTTCCTTTTTTTTTTTTTTTTTTTTTGACTAGGGTAACCAAGCAAATGTAGGTGCTATTAACCAAAAGAGTTCATAAGGGAGACTTGAATAAGTTGTGTATGTGGCCGGTGGGGGAGGATTTTATAAGAGCTCTATTGCCATGGGAATTTCCCTCCTTTCTTACACTACACTGTGACTACAATCTTCAATCTTGCTTGACCTCACTTAATCTATTATCTCAGACTCACAAGAGTCCCATGATCTTACTGTTAGCAAGTCAAAGAGCCTCAGAAAGGCAATGCAATTTGCCTGAGATCACACAGCACTTTAGCTGGGATTTGAACCAAAGATGACTGGCCTCCCCTTGCTATCACCTTCCAATAGTACATGTTGCCTCTCCAAACACATTCTTACTAGAGTGGCCTTCCAGATTTCATCACCCATGCAACCTTCTTGCACAAACTAGTTCAGATCTTTTCACATAAATTTTATGTGGAACCTACTTTGGATACTCTAGGATTTGCCCTAGCTAGTGTTAAGGTGTTTTACTAGGCTATGCATTGGTCACAGGAGGCCTGCCTAGCTGTGTGTGTGTGTGTGTGTGTGTGTGCCTAATGTTTGCACAGTGTGGTTTCTGTGTCTAATTATAATGTCCAATGTAACTACAGTCACCCACAGACATGTATATAGGTATTATAAATACAAAGCAAGACCTTGTAAACATGAAAGTGCTTTTGCTTTAGAAAAATAGCAAATTTTTAACTCTGGGGTGCTATTTGCTTTACTGATGGCTAAGTGAAATTGGGTGGGGGCATTAGAAAGTGTGAATAATGTTCAATATTAATATTACAGTTACCTGGGAAAAGGAGGTTTCATAGTATAAAATGATACTGCCAAAATCCAACAAAAGGTTTCAAGTCCAAACCACTCTAAATATTGATTTGACTCAATTGTGCACTTCAGAACATTCCAATTTCCCCAGAGAAGAGTCATTCCTGAGGAAAATTGTGGAAATGGAACATAAAACGTAGAGGGAAAGAGGAATACTGCAGATCTACCCTGAGCAGTGTTCACTTTTATCTTTGGGGAAATTTATTTCCACCCCTCCACCCCCCCCCAAAAAAAAAGAGAGAGCTGCAAATAATGGTTCTCCCGATGAGACCATCCCAGCTGGATCATGCTAAAAAGCTTTTAGGATGGAA
Source organism: Graphiurus murinus (assembly GCA_004027655.1). Classification (NCBI taxonomy): domain Eukaryota; kingdom Metazoa; phylum Chordata; class Mammalia; order Rodentia; family Gliridae; genus Graphiurus; species Graphiurus murinus. The sequence continues at coordinate 35,642 of PVLC010000757.1, forward strand.
GCAGTAAGTAAATTCAACTGTTCAGATGCATTTGGATGTAATCCTAAAGCGGTAGCCCGGGTAATCGCCAGGCCATCAACAACTAAAAGGATCGAGACTATTAGATGCAGACAACAGAGAAATAATGGATGTTAAAGAGGTCGGGGAAACAGAAATGATTGCATTTGTCCAACACATAGCTTTAAAGCTGGTGGCAGGAGAAAGGAGGCTCCATTTCATAACTACTGGAGTATTAAAGCACATGCGCGTGTGCACACATACACACACACACACACACACACACACACATGACTGATAAATGCCAGTGCCACTTTTATTATTTTGGTGGTTAAACAGTCACTTTGTTGTCAATGTTTTGAAATATATGAATGCTCTGGTGTTTTACTAATTTCAGAGTTGGAAAGGAACAATGGCTTCCTCTCCTGCCAATGTTTAGACTAAGAGGGTTGGATGCTGGGTATCCAAGCTTCCAGAACCTTGGAGGCAGGATGCTAAAACACCAGGCAAGCCAAGGCACACTAATTGTCTCTCTGTGATCTTAGGGTCTTTGAGGGAGAGCCAGTTTTGCTTACCCAGCCAAGCTCTTTCCAGGGACATGATGCTTCCATACCTCAATGACTCTTGAGCATGGCCCATAAAATCCACCTTCATCAGAACCATCTGCATTCAGTTGGAAACCCCAGGCCCAGAACTACTGAAGCCAGCTCTCTGGAGGTAGGGTGAGAATTCCTAATCCACTGTCCATTTAGGTTGACTGTGATATTTAGTGTGGTCAGATATCATGATTTGACCAGGACAGTCTTAAAACAGAGACTCCTTGAAGCATTATGTTATATATTCCTGTACAGTTTTCTTTAGGGATCCACAAAATGCAGCCCATGGGTTGTATTTGGCTGCCATCTGTTTTTGTAAATAAAGTTTCATTGGCACACCACTTTGCTCTTTCATTTTGGTCTACGGTGGAATAGCAAAGTTGAGTAATTGCCCCAGAGGCTGCATATTACTTCATTGTCTATTGCAAATAACACAATACTGCAGACTGGCGAAGTCGTAAAGAAGTGGCTCACAGTTCTGGCCTGAGGTCAAGGGAGCAAAAGTGATGATGGCCTTCTTGTTGTCAGAGCCTGGGGTGGCACAAGGCATCACATGGAGAATGTCAGGGAACATGCACGTGTGTCTACGAGCATGCATGTGTGTATACTCTGTCTCTTTCCCTCTTCTCATAAAGCCATCAGTGTTCAATCATGGAGACGCCACCCTGATAAGTTAATCCAATCATAATCACCTCCCAAAGGCCCCACCTTTGAACACCGCAGCTGAATTAAATTTCTACCCTGGTGATACCCCACAGTGTGAATTAAACTCTCCACGAGTTTTGGAGGAGAAAAACCATGTTCAAGCCACAGAAGGTCATGTGGCCTGCAAATTAAAATATTTACCATCTTGCCTTTTATAGAAAAAGTTTGTTCCCCTCTGATGTAAACCAATGGTTTCCAATCATTTCTGGGCAACAGAATCACCTACGGTTGTTTTTCTGGTTTTTAATGCTCCTTCTCCAGACCATTTCCTGGAAATTCTGAATCAATCTTCTTGTAGTAGAGTTGGGATAAAGGCATCTTCTAAGGGCTGTCTACGTAATTCTAATGCTCAGCCATGAAGAGGAGCACTGCTGGGAAGGAGATTGCACATGGTTTGTAGCCCAGTTGAAAAGCAGTAGCTGGATAATCTTGCCTCCCCATTGATTAGCATTCTTGGAAAGCTATGTAATTTATGTCTGGGTAAAACAGAGCTATTCATCGACACTTGTGGGTGAGCAGATATTATATAAAGATTAGAGATGATGTATGCATACCTCCCAAGACAGGTCTTAGCATACAGTAGGTATAAACAAATGATGGTGACGACGATGATGATGATGATGATGATGATGACAACGATGACAAGATATCAAGGAAAATGGCAACCATAATGAAGGACAAAGCCTACAGCTTTAATAATGTAATTGAATACACATTCATTAAGCTCCAGCTGTGTGCTCTGGGAGGGGAAAGGAGATAAATAAGATGCAATGACCCCCCTGAAGGAGTTCTCAGTTGAGTAAGACAAACAGGCACATAAAAAGATATTGACAGCAATAGGAAAGAAAAATGGGTGAAAAAATACAGACAGACAAGTCAAAGAAGAGGACAATCTAATTTCCAATAAATAAACACAAACACATCCAATTCCGGTAATAATCACAGAAATAGAAAATAAAACTTCAATGAGACATTTTCTTCCAGTAAATAGGCAAACATTGCAAATGCTGAAAATATTCTGCTTTCATGGAAGTATAATTTTTACAGTCTCTTTGGAGGATGAATTGTTACTTTAAAATCTATACACTTTTTAAATCCTCTAGTTCTCGTGTAAGTATCTAGTCTATGGGAATATATATGCACTAAGAGACCTGTATAAGAACATTCAGTGCAGGGGTGTTGCAACCATGAAAGCCATCTAAATACCATAAGATGGAGAATACCTAACTAAATCATCCTGTGATTCTATGTAATTCAGTTCGAAAGTTTTTAAAATCTAGGAATATATACAGGTACATATAATGAGCAATATATACACTTGTTCACAGCATCTCATGCAGAAGTTGCAAATATTAGGAATCGTAACAACACATGTTTAATAAAGCACGTATATGCAGCTCAGAACAAAACTTTACATTTTTATTTTCCATGTATGCATGTAAATTCCTAGACATGATGACTTCTGGGAAGGAAAGACAGATTTAGAGTAGGAGAGAGATCTTTCACTTCACCTGAATTCTTTGAATATTTCATAATGTGAATGTATTCATGGACTTCTGATGTGCATTTTTTAAAATGGAAAAAACAGGACTATAATTTAACATGGCAAGTATTATTATAAGATTGTGTGTGTGTGTAAATTATAATGGCAGTACCATATAGAAAGTGCAGAATTCTGCTGAAGTGGGATGGAGACAAAAGAAGGCCACAGAGATAAGGTAATGCTGAGCTCCATCTTGAATGATGTGCCAATAGTAAAGAGGATGGCATCATTCTACACAGAGAGGGACCATGATCAGGAGCTCAGGGGCATGATGTCTATGCATCTCTTTGCTATACAGACATGTATGGAATTTATGTTCTAAGCTCAGGATTATTTTACCTGCTGGAGATATGGGTGCAGGTGCTGGGGCTACAGAAGGGAATATACCAATATAGGGCTCAGCCCTCATGGTGATTCTATTCTAGTCTATCTAGAGAGACAATATACAAGTAACTAAAATTCACAGTATAGTGATGAGTATTATTGGAAAGAACCATGTGGGATGGGAGAGGGAATGGAGAATGCCCAACTGGAATAGGATCCCTTACTGTCATTGGGGACATCAGAGAAGACCTCCTGAGAAGGCATTAGTAGTGGAGAGCTGAAGAAACTGAGAAAACTGATGCCACGGTCAATCAGAGGAAGGAAATCCAGGCATGAAACCTTGTATGAAACAGAAGTTCAACTTCAAGAAAGAAAGAAGTTAGAAGTTGCGGTGCATGCCTGTAACCCCAGTATTTGGGAGGCTGAAGCAAAAGGATTGCAGGTTCAAGGCCAGCCTCAGCAATTTAGCAAGAGCCTTAGCAACTTGGTGAGATCGTGCTTAAAAATAAAAAATAAATAAAATGGGCTGGGGATGTAGCTGAGAGGTAGAACACTACTGGGTTCATCCCCCAGAAGGAAGGAAGGAAAAGAGGGAGGAAGAAAGAAAGAGAGGTCCATAGCAGGTGGGTAAGACAGAAAACAGAAGATTGGATACAGGCAAATGAGCTCATTTTCAGGCAAGACTGCAGATCAAGGCTGAATCCCAGGAAATGCAGGCTGGGCAGTATAACATCAAACCCCAGTCCACTCCTAGAAGACATCCTAGAACAGATGGTTTTAAGCAGGGAGAAGCCAATAGAGCTTCAGGATGACCAAGCCGTGCCAAGCTCCTGTCAGCACAGCCTTCCCTGGTCTCGTTCATCTACATGCACTGAAATCCTTTAGCAGCTGGGTATGTGTTAGGTGCCTTTGCCTCTACAGTTAGTATAACCTCAATGGGACTGCCATATACTTGTTAAGTGTGCTCTGACTCCACTCAGTGGTGGCTTTTCCCCAGCCCCTACTGGCCTCATTGTCTTTTCATTGGAATCAGTATCTCAGCCCTCCTGCAGAACTTCTTCAAGCCCTGTGTATCACCTTGTAAGGTTTCCCTCTAAGACTGTCTCCCTTGAGAGACCACTCTTAAGGCACACAGTATCTATTTCCCCTTGTGCTGGCAACAGGTCTGTATTTGGCCTTCCTCCACCCATAGTCCCCTTGCTGTCATGGGGATTTGGCCATGTCTCTAGCTCTGAGGCTCTATCTTTATCATATTAGCATGGAGATCTCACTGTTTTGGATATAGAATGACCCCTCAAGAACTCATGAATTAATATCCAGAGTTGATGTGATTAAGTCATGTAGGTTATAATCTCCTCAGTGGATAAATCTAATCTAGTGAATTTCCTAGAAGGTAACCTAGGCATGGCTGGAGAAGGTGGGTCCCTGGAGGTGTGGCTTGAGTGATTATGATTTTATCTTTGGATCCCTTTGCTTGCTTTCTCTGCCTCTGGCCTTCTTGATATGAGAGTGGAGCCCTTGCTCTCTCATCCTCTCTGTTTCCTGTTGTCTGTCCTGAACTCTGCAGATGTAACCCAACCTGACATGGACTGGAACTCTGAGATTGCTAAAAAAAAAAAAAACTGTGAGCAAATAACTCTTCCTTCCACTACATTGTGTCGTCAGTTGTCAGTTGTCTTGGATTATAGCAGTGAGAATGCTAACCAAGACAACCCACTGAAGAGCTTTAAACACATACCTATGAGGACAGAGCCAATGCCAGGATGGTGTGATCAGTGGCACATTACAGGGAAAATCCCTTTGGTTGCAGAGTAAGGAAGAGATTGCATGCAAAGAGACCCAGAGGAGGCTGCTGAGAGTTTTGGAGAAACAAGTGGCAGGTCTGACTAGGATTCTGGCAGGAGGTAGAAGAGAGTCAGATTAAAGTTATTTTTAAAATGAAAATCAACAGATTGGTTATGAGTTTGATAAGGGGGACTGAGGGAGAAAGACATATCACAAGAGATTACTAAATTGTACTTTGTGTATGTGAATGGATAATGGTGACTTCACAATAGAAGTCACTCCAAAAGAGGACCCATTTTCCAGAAGGAATTCATGAAGAGCATGGTGGCTGAAGTCTGGAATGTTTTGAAACATCCAATAGGAAGCATTAAAAGTGGATGTATGTTCAATTATGGAACTCTAAGGATAGGTCTTGGCTGGAGATATTAATTTTCCAGTTGACTTATAGATGGTAACTGAAGCTAAAAATGTACATACTATCAGTGAGAGAAGAAATAGCCCCCCTAAAGAGACCATGTCAAAAACTTCCATTTCTGTGTCCCCTTTCACAACTCTCTTTTTACACTTTACAGCCATGATGCTGGTTTTCTTCCCTCTCAAGATTAACCCACCCATGACTTATTCCCACTTAATTCCAATTTCACCATTGCCAATTTCTAGATACAGTATTCGAAGTTCCGTAAATATTTTTCACAGCACAAACATAGCAATGTCTTGGATAGATTTGGTTGAAGAAATATATGCAGATGCTGAGACTCATTCTATTTGCTTCTTGGTTCCCATAATGGAAACATCAGGCATCTGTATTCTGAATCCTTGTACTTTATTCTGGTGAGACTTTCCACCCTCTGCTACTTCCTGGAGCAATACCAGTTTTGGGGATTCCACATTAGCACAGGAATGAATGAATAAGATTATCTTGTGAACAAGGATTCAAGACAGAGAGAAACATGGGCACCATGTAGAATGGAGAACAAAATAATATGGGTTATCCCCAAGACATCTGGCATAGAGAAGAGAATAAGAGCAGAATCCATGACCCATACCTTGTGTTGTCAGGTTAGCACAAGCCTGGTGGAAAGCAGACTTCAATAACTGTGTCAACTGGCTGTACAGATGATGGTGAATGTACAGAGCAGTGGTCAGGCTTAGATTGTAGACACTGAATATGTCATTCAGGCATCCACATCTACATTTCCCTCATTTCCCTTACTCCATGCCTGAATCACTGGGCATCTGCATTTAGTCTTTCCCCTGAGGTCATGATGTCACGGTCCTGACTCCAGTCAATCCCTCTCTAGCTCTGCCCTCCCAAGAATCTTTGGAAGCCAATCAAACAGCAAGGTCTTGAGAAAAACCCTGGAGGAAAGGTAATCAGAGATGAGATTCTCTCATTTACTGCAGCCCTTGTTGACATTCTTGGGATCACTCAAAGCCTGAAATGGAACCCAAGCACGGACTGGGAGAACATCTGTTATTTCTTCACACACATGATCCTCAGTGCAAACCAGCATCCTTACTATCTGTGTTTAGCAATGAGGGAACTGGGTTCTCAGTGAGGCTGGGATTATCCAAATTTCAAACAATAGAGCATGAATCAAAACCTAGCCCTTCCCAATCCCACCACCTACGTTCTTTCCACTCAACTTCCCAGCCTCTCTTCAAGGTCTTAATGAGTGGCTGAAAAACATTGGCTGAAACTAGGGTGACTTTTTCCTACTTTATTATGAGGACACTTGGGGTCAGAATCTAAATCAAAGTGAAAACCACACCTCCTTTGTATTTTTCTGCTGGGCCGTGCTGCTGCGAATCAGGCCAGAGGCCTCTATTGACATGCTTTCTAAATGATCATTCTTCCCTTTTGGTTTTTTAATTTGGGACCAATTTGCTCCTCTCTGCTTGATTAAGATCTAACGCTTGCCTCGTCAAAATAAATGCAATGATAATCAAGCTTGCCTTTGTGGAGTGGAGAGTGTTTTAGTGTGTGTAAGAGCCTTCCTTCCGCAGCCCTCTCTCTGGCTGGAATACAAACATCCTCCCGGGACAAGCCAAGCACACTGTGCTTCTTAATCTTACTCTGATAGAAATGAGGGAGGCAAGAGTCTCATCCCTGCCTGAAGGAGTGTGGTCTGGGATGGTCCCTGGTGCTGCAGCGTCTGGAGCTGCTGAGTGATCTGCAGCCACCTCCGTCTACTGGTCCCATTGGGCTGGCCCCTGTGCTTACCTTTCACCTTTAACTCTCCACCCACCCTAGCTGCACAAGATCCCTCTTCTCCATCCAAGCCTCATGCCTGGTTTAGAATGGTGCCCTTGGCTAGACCCACAGCCATGTCAGTAATATACCCAGCCACTGCGTTAACCTGCATCCTCTATTTAGGTGCCTGCATTTGCCCTAGGCACTACATGTAGATCATAGTATGTGATGCATCTACCAATCCTGTCCTCCATCATTATTTCTTTTGCATTCCCTATGTGCTAGGCAATATTAGAGAGATGCAACAATGAAAAGAGCAGGGAAAATCTCTGCCCTTGGAGGACTTGTGTATTTTAATGGAGGGAGTTTTTCATTAAATGGTTACTATCACCGCTATTTTAAAAGAGAACAATAGTTTGCAGAATGTTCATAACTTGGAATCTCACACAGGTCCAGTGATGCCTTGGATCTGGAATGCCCCACAAAGGCTCATAGGCTTGGTCTCTGATGCAGCGATGTCCATAGGTGGGGCTTTCAGGGAATGATTAGATCATGAGGACTCTCACCTCATCAGTGGATCAGTTAATTTGATGGATCAATAGTTTTTTTTGTGGAACTAGGGATTGAACCCAGAGGGATCCTACCTCTGAAATAAAACTCCAGCCCTATTTTATTTTTTATTTAAAAAAAGAGTCTCACTAAGTTGTGGAGAGCCTCACTAAGTCACTGAGGCTGGCCGAGAACCTGAGATCCTCCTGTCTCAGCTTCCCAAGTTTCCCAAGTACTGGTATTACAAGTATATGCTGAATTAATAATGTGAATGGGTTATTGGAGGGTGAGATGTAGTTGGAGGAAGTAGGTGACTAAGGGTGTCATGGAAGTGTTTATTTTGTCCCTGGTTGGTCTCTATTTTTTTTATTTGTTGTTTTCTCTCTCTCTCTCTCTCTCTCTCTCTCTCTCTCTCTCTCTCCCCCCCCCCCCCCACTTCCTGGCTGCCATCAGCTGAGCAACTTTCTTCTACCACACCTTTCCACCTGCACCTTAGGCCCAGAACAATGGACCCAGTTGATCATGGCCTAAAATCTCTGAAACTATGAGCCCAAATAACCTTTCCCTCCTCTAAGTTGTTTGTATTGGGCATTTTGGTCACACGATGAAAAGCTGACTAATATAGCTCCTCAGTAGAAAATATAAAATTCAAGCATTGGTTTCCAGGACCAAAATGTATGTTCACGTACTGAATTCTATCACTTCCAGCTGAGAGCAGGTCTCACTTCTAGAATTCTCGTGATTGAGGGGGTGAGGCTCAAGTCATTACACAGCTGGTGCCTAGGTGTGTACAGTCATTGAGGTCCTGGGGAGGCTGCAAATGGATTCTGATTGGCTCTAAAGATCTTTCACTCCAGTCATTTAACTGGGTTATGGAGGGAGAAAGTAAATGATTTTAACACACACACACACACACACACACACACACACACACACATATATAGTAGGCATGGCACCAGCTGCTCTACTTGCTCCTCATAACTGGCCTAGGAGTACAGGCACTATTAATATTGTTTCCTTTTTACAAATGAGAAGATGCAGGGATCAAATATTTAACGGTTACAAAGTCGTGGAGCTAGGAAGTGTGGAGCTGAGATATAGACCTTGGCTCTTTGGTCTGTGCTTCACCATTACATCCACTGGTTATGGAAAGATGAGACAAAGCCCATCTCCCATTAGAGAAGGAAGCCAGATTTCCAATGCCTCCAACATCATGCTGCCTTGCTGCCACCTCACGTGATTGACAGGTCTTGCTCTTATAAAGAACAAAAGACATGGAGGGCAATGAATTTAGTCTTAATAAGTGGTTGGAGGCAAGTGTCCTTGGCAATGAGGGCAGTGTGTACAGAAGTGTGGGGTAAGAAGGAACATATCCTAGTTTCCCCCCGAAAGAACCAGAGGATCCCTTACTTCTTTGGACACTGGATGTGGAAATGGTAGTCTCCTGACCAGGAAGCAGCCTCTGCTGGTCAGTTCCTTTGGCCAACATCCTCCTTCTAAGACTGGTGCTGGGACAGCCAACAGTTTTCCCACTTAGAAGCAGCTCCATCTTCTACAGCCCCCAGTGTACAGTGAAAACTTGAGGCCCTTGTTCAAAAATATTAAGAATTTCAAGACAAAGATAGCAGATCACTAGACTAAGCATGAGCCCTATGAATCCATGGCCCTGCACAATTGTATCCCATATGTTCATGAAGCCAGTCCTGCCCCCATACCTCCCTGAGCTATGACAATGTCACATCTCTTTGCTCATTTTTTCTTCATGACAGTTCTGAGAACTGGGTGTAATCACGCCCAAGTTCCTTTTGTCAGAACTGAACTTTCAAGGTAAAAAGTGACTTGACCAAATTCTTAGAATTAGTGAGTAACTATATTCGGATGAAAATCATTATAAAATGGCAATTGACAGTTAATGCTGAGTCCCAGAACTCCAACCTAAGATTCTCTGATGCTAAAACCCACGTTCTTATACACTCAACTACTCTGTCTCCTTTTGATAGTAAAGTGCTCTATGTTTAATCTAGATAGTTTTATGTCTGGGCTATAAAAAAAAGTGGCTTGGACCAATTAGGCTTCTTCCTAGAGGTAGAATCAATGGGTATGCTAACTACTGTACAGAACCATGAATATCTTTCCCTAAAGCCTAGCAAGGAAGCCCAAATGGAAATACGGGCAGCCTAGACTTCCTAACAAAGTGCTATCACGGCCAAACTAACCTCATTACCAGGCCAGAACAGGTAAAGGGCGTCATGCATTGCACTGGACTCAAAGAGCTGCTTAATAAGTCTCTGTTTTTGATAACCAAATATACTCATTAGAGAGAATAGAGTTTCTAATGTAATTATCATGATTGTTTAAGAGGGTTTAAAAATAGAGCCCTAAACCAAGCATGGTGGTGCACACCTGTAATCCCAGTACTTGAGAGGTGGAGACAGGAAGATTGTAGGTTTGAGGTCAGCCTCAGCAACTTAGTAAGACCATGTTTCCAAATACAAAATAAAATAGGGCTGAAGGTATACCTCAGAGGTAGAATGACCCTGGATTCAATCCCTAGAACAACAACAACAAAAAAATGGAGCCCTTACCTCCCACTCACTGTTTTCCCCTATTTAGTTGTTCTCCCAAATTAAGAAGACTCTGTTACCCAGATTGCCTATTTCATATGGGATGAGACACAACCAATCAGACCTCTAGTTCTGCCAAGTGCTTATGACCATGCACTCACTATTACTGAGTGTGGGCCCATATGTTACCAGAGGTTTCAACTCGAGCAAATATAAAAAAATCTCCTAAGCCTCAGTTTCTCCATCTGTTAAATCCAGATAACAAAGGAATGCTGAATTTGTAGGGTTGTTGTGACTATTAAGAGACTAGCAGATTAGTAGCACATTTCATGAACATTTACAATTAATTGAAAATAGTTCTAGTAAGTTATTATCTAGCTCTCCTGCTGCCTCATTCATTCATTCATTCATTCATTTATTCAATATATAGAAATATTGCTGCTGCATGCTTCCTAGGTGCCAGATCCACACCATAGTTTAGAGAAACAGAATGAAACAGAGGTACAGAAATGTAAGAGCTCACAGACTAGTCAGCAAGGGGGAGATAAAAGTGAGCTTAAATGCTTATGCCACAAAGTCAATGATATTCACAGAGAACATGGAGATAGGATGGACAAATCAAGGAGGACTTCTTTGAAGAGGGAGCAGTCCCTGAACTTTAAGATTGACTACTAGGTAACTCCCCAGAACTGATTTCAATTACTGGCTGATGAGAGTCACAGAGATGTCTTACAAGTAGAACTCTCTCTAGTTTCCTGACAGCAGGGACACAGTACAAAATAATCCCAAGTACCCAGTTTTTCCAAGCATGAAATATATTTTCCTTTTAAGTTTCACTTTGGAAAGTAAAAGGAATATTTTTTCCATATCCCAAAAGTCTGCAGCGGGGACTCGGCAGTGAATACTTATAAGAAGGGGCGCTTTAAAGGAAGAGGGAAATCTTTGAGGTCTGTCATGAGTCACATGGTGTTCTCCAAATGCTCCTTCCTCCAATAAAGGTGAATTCAAAATGTTTGGCACTGATCGTTTAAATGTCCCATAATGACACTGACTTTGCTATTGGCCCTGTAGCCTCAGGTCCTGAAGGCTCTTTCTTCTTTGATAACTTGGGCGCCTGTTCCAAGTTTCCAGCTATCTCACTTAGCCCAAAACAATTAGAATGATCCCATTTCTCTCACCAGTGGCTTGTTTAGAGGTGGATGGGGTGGACTTATAACCCCATTCTGAAGACCAGACATGAGCAGCAATTATCCGGGAGGCATCTGAGGACAGTTTCTTTGCTAACAAAGGGACACCAAAAATCAATGTCATAATCTGCTATTTGAATTCTTATTCTTCAAAACAGAGTTGATTCTGGGTGTGATGGTTAATACTGCTGCATCTATTTTGTGACCACCAGGGAAAAGCTAACCTGTATGGAAAACTAGTATATTGAAATAACAGGAAAGAGAGAGTGATAGGCATAGTCAGATTATTTGTGACATCACTGAGCTACTGAATTGTCCACACTTGGAGCCAACCTACCTTTCTGATGTTTTTTGTTGTTGTTTTCATTTTTAATGGCCAATAACAAGTTTTCTTGTGGTATAAGATGATGGAATCAGAACTTTCTTTTATTTGTGGCCCAAAACATCCTGATTAAGCCCCAGCACATGGGTTTTAGAATCAAGGAATCAGTGCTGGTTACTTTTATGAGGAGAAGCTAAGAAAATCAGAAGGTGTTCCTAAGCCTTCTGTTCCTCAATAGATTGGTAGACCTAACTCCCCTTACTCTCACTTGACATAAACCAATGCTGCAGATGCAGTAGCCAATCCTTAGCCTTTAACTCCTGCCAAATAGTTGACTTCATCCCTCTTGTTTGCTATCTAACTAATAACCAATGGCACATTGCCAGCAAATCAAACAATGGCTTGAGTTACAGCTATTCAGCTTTGCCCAGACCATAACTCCTACTCAAATAGACAAAGTGAATAGAGTTTCTGGGGTCGCTGGTTTTGTGATCTAGAGATCGGAATTATGCTACAGTATATCCCCTCAGAAGAAGAGCACAGGTCTTCTGGGAAGCATTTTAGATATCTGATGTGGTCCCACAGCAAGAATGAAACGGTAACGGAGAGTGTGAGACTCCAGGGAACCTGGCAGTCAACCACGCCTAAACCAGGATCTACCTTAACATGAATGAGAATATAATACTTTCCTCTTGGAAGAGTTTGACCTTTTGGTTAAAAAGTAGCACTTCTTTTCTAACATCAGAGGTGGCTTAGGAGTATAATAGTTTATTCTCTTCAAATCTATAAAAGAGCAACATGTAGCTGCATGATCTGGATAGGATGGAATTAACTTTTAGAAAAAAGTAAAACTGAAACTTTTCCTATTAGTATCCTTAATATCAATGGAATGGTATAAGAGGATCCACAGAATAAAGATGAGACAACTCAGCAGGTGACCTCAAGAATTGGGCCTTTGGTTCAGTTGCCAAATATCAAGACCCACGCAAGCCAAGGTTTCTACTAGATTATACTTTGACAACCTGGCTGGGGCTGAAATTGTGCCAAGCTTCACTAGTTATCAGTGCAAAGTGTTTTTTAAAACCCGAAGCACTGTATGATTCAAGACTTATTGTAAAAATAAGCAAAAGTAAACAAAATCATTCTAGGGTGCCCTTCTTGCCCAAGAGTCATGTCACAGTTCTAAGGGGAAGAAGGATTTCCCAGTAGGATGATGATATGGCTGCTATGACAGCAGCTCATGACCTCTTATCATAAGCAGGGATCTCACTGTGGGCACCTCCTGGATGCCATGCACTGAGCCAAAGGCTTTATTTATATGCCTTGCCTGTAATACCAAAAAGAACTGCAGAGGGAAGGCATATTCAGATGTGGACACTGAGTCTCAGGTTGAACAAATCAACTAGAAAGTCAGAGATAAGAGCTGGATAGGAGAGTTCCTTTATACATATCAGATTTTCAAGGCAGGTAAAAATATATTAAGTTGGTATTTCTGCCTGTTTTAATACATAGTCCTCTTATGAGATGTACTAATGTTTGGAGCAGAAAGGCATTTTGTGTGTGTGTGTGTGTTTGTGTGTGTGTGTCTGTTCACTACACATATGATGGCTGGATATAAATAGTCTTTATTGGGAAGTAAGTAGCTCTGATGGTACATCAATATGACATAATCTGAAGCCATTAACAATGAAAATCATTAGGATGTTTTTTTTTTTTTTTTTGCGATACTGGGGGTTGAACTCAGGGGCATTCTACCTTCGAGCTATACCCCCAGCCCTATTTTTTTATTCTTTATTTTGAAACCGAGTCTCACTAAATTGCGGAGTGCCTCACTAGGTAGCTGAGGCTGGCCGCGAACCCGGATCCTCTGGTCTCAGCCTCCCGAATGCTGGGATTACAAGCGTGCGCCACCACGCCCGGCTATTAGGATGTTTTAAAAACATGGAAAGATGCTTGAGAAGAAAAGTGAGGTAAGGGGGGGAAAACGGAATGGGCCCTGAAGTGGCCACAATTATTTAAAGTGTTTTCACATAATAGAAAGTAGTGAGCAATAAGTGGACCTTTGTATTGACTCAGAGCAAGATTAACAAACTAATGCCCATGGACCAGGTCTGCCGTGCACCTGTTTGAATGGCCTGCAAAGACAGCCACTCTCCTTCATGTCCTCAGTCTGTGACTGTCTTCAGGCTATAGTATTTGAGCAGGTGCCCTTTGGGTCTGCAAATCCTAAAATATTTACTATCTGCCCTTTATGGGGAAAGTTTGCTGACCCCTGACTCAGAGAGATGAGAATATGGAAATGTGACCTCCCCCAAGTTTTAGTATTAGTTCTCTAGTAATAGCAGATGAAAAGCAGGCCAGCAGAAATCATCTACCACTAACATTTTAGATTTGGATTTCTTTTTCTGGTTACTGGAGATTGATCGTAGGAGCATTCTACTTCCAAGCTACATTCCCAGCCCTTTTTTTATATTTTGTTTTGAAACATGGTCTCAACAGGTTGCTGAGAGTCTCATGAAGTTGCTGAGGCTGTCCACAAACCTATGATCTTCCTTTCTCAGCCTCCCAAGTACCGGGATTGCAGGCATGTGTCCTACACCTGGTTTAGATTGAGATCTCTTGATTGACCTGTGAGGTGAGTATTCACAGTTCCACACAGAAGAAGAGTTAGACTGAATGTGCTTAGAAGTTGACTTTATAGGGGAGGTGCCATGTCTGATGTGTGACCTTGGCAGACTGCTAAGCTTCTCCTTACCCCTGCAGCTTGATGAGTCTCAGTGGACACTATATAGCATTTTCAGGGAATCTTACATCATGGAGTACAGGAATCACTAACACAAATGCTCATATAGTGGCTAGGGAGGGGACACCATAAGTAAAGTAGGCTGTGTGCAAGATAACAGGGGACGGGGGACAGAGGTCAGCAGGAAAGAATATCTACTCACCGAATGACAGAGGCCATGGGACCATCCACAGCAGGTCACTGCTAGGCAGGAACACAGGTCTGGTGTGGGCAAACCTTTACTTTCCTAAGAAAGCTGAAAATAGCCAGGTGTGGTGGAACATACCTATAATCTCAGTACTGGGGAGGCTGAGACAGGGGATTCACAGATTTAAGCTCTGTTCACTTAAAAAAAAATCATCATACAGAAAAAAAAGAAATCTGACAGATAAAATTAGCCCATGAACTGACAGTTGTTTGTCCAACTCTGCTAAAATTAGATTCACAACGTTTGGTTTTGCAATGATCTCAGGAAGTATGTCTGATGGATATAGATGACATCTCTCTACGAGGTCTCCTTTGAAGTTTTCAAGTGCTAAAAACTACCAGTGACATCCAACATATACTACACATGCATTCCTTTATGAGGCAAGACCATCTTGTGCATCACCACTTTAAAGACGTGGAAACTGAAACATAGATGGCTTAAGTAATTCACCAAAGCTTACAGAACTAGTGTGTGAGTAAGTGCATAACCAGTAAGTAAAGCTGAGTTTGAACCTCAAACACCAGCCATGTGAGTCTCGGACTCTATATTCTTAGCTAGCTGTCACACTTTGATGCATGCACATCTCCACTCATGGAGCATTTCCATGCAGAATCTGGATTCAAAGGCCTGGGATGGGACTTGAGATCCATCGCTCACAAGCTCCCAGCTGTTGCTGATACTGCCAGTCCATGAACCACACTTGAGCACCAGAACTTTTAACCATGACAACAGGGGTTCCCAAAGTGTGCTCCATAGAGCAGCAGCACCAGCATCCAGCACCAGTCACTCCTCAGAAGTGAAGTTCCAGCAATCTAGGCTTCCCAAGCCTTCCAGGTGATTCCCTCAGAAACTCCAGTTCTTAGATATGCAGAACTTCAGTCCTAGGGCTTCTGCATCCCCACTCTACTGAGCATCTCCAGTTTGACTAGGGGAAGACAGGGGGACCCTTTCCACCATTCTGGGATGTTGATTCTTACTTGGGTAGGGGAGACACAGTAGTGTACCAGCAGTTCTTAGTATGTCTATTATTCCTGCTACCCCACAAATGGTCCTTCTTTAAATAGACACAAAAACTGCAGCCCTTGAACCTGTCCTTTCACAAACTGCCTCTTCGCCAGGCCATGATCAAGCAAGAGAATCTTATCCCAGTCTGACTCAAGCTACCTCTTTGCTTCCCCCCGCCAACTGCCAAAGATGACAGCCACCTGTTCTCTGGATTTGACATTCCTCCCTAGGAGTTTCCCAGGTCCCAGGCTTCAGACATGCACAGCCTTTAAAGGCAAGAGTATGGAAGCCGGTGTACTTGGTGGAGGTTGTTTAGGGTGAGCACAGAAACCACACAGCTGTTATCTGGAGCACCAGACGTGTTTTGACAGTTTTCAAGATGGACATTAAATCACTCGCCGGCGAATGTGAAGAGGGTGTCATCGGGCTGGCGATGGGGAGGGGCAGCTGGAGAGCGGCAGTGGCGGGGACTGTGTGCTGGGAGTCAGAGCCAAGATCATAAATCTCGATTACTCTCTGTCTCCGCTGATTTGAACCAAACACCTTGGACAGGGATAGAGTTTGTATTTGCTGAAAACTGAAAAAAAAAAAAAAAATCCCTGATTAAGCATACAAACTGATATAAATAACCCTCTATCCATGCTAATGTCTATACTATCACCATGAAGGGAAAGAGGCTACAGTTTGCAGAACTGGGATCTGTTTTGATAAGAAATGGCATTGTGGATCTCCACAATCCAGAAAGACCCACACTCTGCCTGAATGTTTTCTCTCTCCAGTCCTGTTGAATATCTATCACTCTGCTGCCAGAATACTAGCTGCTCTTATAATGAAGGCAATTAGTACAGCCAACCCTCCTGATTCTGATTGCCCTCCTGTTAAAATTAGGTACCTTATAGAAAAATGGAAATGCAGAGTCGTTACCATAAAGCAATAATAAAGTAAACCATTCAATTATGGATGGGGAAAAAAGGCATTTGGATTAATAAGAATATTGTATGCTTAAGAGCATTAACATACCAGCATATTACCATTTTGCATACATAATGAATGAACTTAGAGACCACGATGATTGCGATATAAAAACACTCAATGACTATGCCCTGTCTCATAAGCCAGCGCTGCTAGTTGGGGTTCGGGGGTGGAGGGATATCTGGGTATTGCAGGACCCTGGGAAATTCATGTCACCATTTGGAAGTAGGCTAGGTGAGGGGAAGCAGCTGGCAGCATCTCCTGGCAGCATGGATATGGGGTGATTTCCAATCTTCGTTAGGAGAGTTGAAGAATCCTTAGCATCAAAGGGAGAAATTAAAGGTAATAGGGTATAGAGCAGGGATTGCAAAGTCACATGACAATAGGAGCCAGACACATAGAACAAACTAAGTAAACCAGGCTAGGGGAAAGGTGAATGAGAATGGGGTGGCCGTTCTGAAAGTAAATACCCGCTGACTACTCACTTCAGACAGGGGTTGGTTTGTTTTGTTGTTTTTACCAGGAGAAAGCACAGGCACAAGGTGGCCAGATCTCCCTCTTTCAGGAGAAAATAGAAAAGTCAGTATGTGAGTGAGGTTTCCCAGATTTCAAAACACAATGTGAGCCACCCACAATGTTTGGGAGGAACAAATGTGCCTCCTAGTCCTATTTGTGGTCCTTCATACAGTGTCAAATACTCAAAGTAAGGGATTAGGATCGTATTTGTTTTCCTGACTTTAGCAGAATTTACCTGACTGTAGTACTCTAGGAAAATCACATAGCCTCTTTGGGACTCAGTCTTGTCATGCGTAAAACAAGGTCTTCTAGGCTGTAAGTGCTTTGAGGGCAACTATGATGTCTCTTTTCTCAACATGGTAGCTCTAGAGTCTAGGAACATGCCTGGGACATGGTAGGTGCTAATAAAATGTTTGTTGATTGACTGAAGAAGTGGAAAAGTGAATGTGAGTCCTCTGAATTCTCACAACCAATCTCCTGGTTTCTTACTGTTAGTTTTGATCAGTTGTTTTCTTGTTGATTGAGACAGAAACCCTGGCTCCTCACTCTGCCTCTTGCTTAATTTATATTTGGTTTCATTCACTTCTATTCTTTTAGTTATTCATCTGAGGAACCCTAGTTTGGTCTTACTTTTCAGGGTTAGATCCAGTGCTGAATAGTGGGCACACAGAGATTCAAAGATATGAGTCCTTCTTTGAAGCGACATCAAATTAGAGAGGTTGAGTAATAAGTGAGTATAAAAATGTGATGCAATGTGATAATAAAGTTTCTAAAGAAGATATGTGGGGCCATTTTGGCTCATCTATTTGACCCACATGCCTAACCCCCCTGTAATTCTAAAGATGGTAGAATCCTGTTGCTCTTACCTGACTTCAAAAATTCCTATCAGAAGTTTCTTTAAGCCCTTTACTGAATGTTTTTGTCAGAACTCTGGCTGCCCTCAAATCTCCCACTGGGACCATTGATGGGTTCTCTCTTTCCTTCCAAATTGCTTTCTTTCTAAACTCTTAACCTCTTTCAGCTCTTCATGGCAAAACAGCTTAAACTTATACGCTATCCCTATTCATCAGGAGACTATGAAACCAGTACCTTGAGGACTCTTCTTGAAGATCCCAGAATTCTGATGCCAGATGAATCCCATGAAAAGGAGTTCATGATTGATATTGGACAAGTGCCTTCCTGGTTCAAGAGGGTTTTCGCTTCATAGTAACTCCTCGATAGAAAGTGCTGCCTTGGTAGAGTGCTGCTATAAAAGCTTTTCAATCTCTAGGCTGGGGATGCAGTTCAGTGGTAGAGGGCACTAGGGCATTGAGTCCCATGATATTGGCTTGACCTTGAGAAGAGAAGGGCTGCCAATTGAGGTCAACAGCATGGGTGATGATTCCATCAATCACACCTAAGTCATTGAGTCTCAATAAAACTTCCATAAAACTCGGGGCATGGAGGTTTTCATGAGCTTCCTGAATTGGCATTGCTATGTTTATATCAGGACACATCGATGTCAGAAGGAAAGAGGATGGATAATACATCTTCAGAGACTAGAGAGGCTTCACATTTGGACCTCACTTCCACCTCTACCCCATCAGATTTTGCCCTATTCTCTTCTATTCTATTCTTTTACCTTACCCTAGTTTCTTCTCTCCCTTTCGCTGGTTCTGAGAGTATATTTTCACTCTACTAAAACGCAATTGTATTATAGCACTTCTCTGAGTCATGCTAGCAAATACTGCACATAAGAGTGGTAGCAAAACCCCCCGATTTGTAGCCAGGGAGGTTGTAGCCAGGGAGGATAGGCCTGAAGACCTTGAACCTATGGCCTTGGGCAGACTTGGGACTCTAGATGTCTGTGCCTTTAACCTCAAGTTTGACAATCTCTAGGTACAGATTCAACAGAATCCTCCACTTTTATCATCAACTTCATTAATTCTATCTTTAAAATCTTTGTCTCAGTAGTTCACCATAGCTACTCATGGGTCAGGGCTATGTTCTATCAGCTTTAATTGACCATAGTAGCCAGGAGGAATTTCCTACAAATTAAGTCACATAGGTATGGTGGAAATATTTCTGAACCTTTTAATCATGAGTTCAAAGCCTCATTCACCTCTTTTGCTTGAATATGGTGGTAGATTCACTTCATCGTTTTTTAGGCTGGCCATCCACTCAGGTGCAATGGTGATGATAAAACATTCATTCATTCATTCATTCATATATAATTATGGTGTATATATTTATATTAATCACCTTATGTGATCTTCACAGCATCTCCTAAGGTGGGTAATGCTGTCTTTGCCATTTTTATAAATGAGGACATTAAGAAAAGAATGTTATGTTTTTAAGTAGTAATATCGAGAATAACTAACTGGGCAGTTGTTCCTGGAGCATCTGGCCCTTAGTTACTAGGTTACACTGCACATTTTAACAGCAATGGCTCCAGACCACGAGCTTGTCTTCCTTGTCTGACCTCTCAAAGCACACCTGAGGTTTACTGTGAATTTCTTATTTAACACATTTACTTATTCAACGAACATTCATCAAATACCTGCCAAGTCCTGTCCCTTGAACAGGCCCTGAGAATATCAAGAATGTGGCCGGGCTTCTCTGCACATTCTGGAATGTGGGCTAGAGACAAGTGCAAAATTATAATGCACTATATCAAGTCGTGGAATACCATTTAACTGACTCATGTGTCTTCAGCTTGTCTTCCCGACAGGAATATGTCAGCAGAGGTTGTGATGTACAAAAATTATTGCTAGTGTATCTGGACATTTTCATAAACAATGGCAAAAACATTAGTGGCTTCTGAGAAGCAAAAAGAAGTCTATAGTGCTGGAATTCCAAATTTCAAGAAATCTTCAATAGCACTTGGAGGAGATTCCACTAATGGGTCTCTTAAGCTGCCTGAATTTAGATTTTTCTACCTTGATCTCTCCTCTTTATTAGAATATTTGGCTGATTGAATGATGAACAAACCTTTCCTTTCTTTTTGGCATTGTTGCATATAATTTCCTTTCCCCCTGGTTTTTAAGCTCATACACTTTGACAGGAAGCTGCAGACTCCTTTTCCCATATGCCATCTGAGTGGAAGTAAAACATGGATCCCTGTCTTCTTGTTTTATGGTAAAATAGGATCCTCTGCAAACCATACCCTGCTGGCTTATCTACTGAGACACCAGGCTCTGTTGCCTTGGTTGATTAATTCCTGAGATTGATTTGGAATTTGTACATATTGCCTTCCCAATCATTAAAGAGGCATTAATTGATTATTCAGGTGTAGAATGCATTCTATTCCCCAATTTTATAGCTCTCTCAATCTTTTCTACAAACTGCAAGGGATGTTTGGCCCTGGCCTGGCTTTCATTAATCTCAGCTTGAGTAATTCATGGGCAGGGAAGCCTAGAATATGTACACTTCATATCATCATTTCTATTACATAGATTTCAACCTCATCTATCCCTCACAATATTTCCAATAGATTCGTGGAACATAGATTTCTCTTCTCTCTCTATTACAATCCTCTCAGGGTCTCCATCCCAACTCCATTTTCTACACACACACACACACACACACACACACACACACACACACTCATATGATCACACATACACATCTATTGTGAGATTGTCACTAGTCACCAACCAAACCCAAGACTAAGGCCATGATTTATGGTATGAGCTCATGTATTTTAATCAGTTAAAATGGAATGATTTTAAGTAACATGTGGTTTCTTCAATTTGCCATAGTCCCCACCAATCTTTATTCTCTGGCTTTATTTGTTTAATCTTACCCGTTTGCCAGAGGAGGAACTTTGTTTTGCAATCCCAATTTCCAGTTGCACTAAACTATTTCTAACATCCTGACCATATGACTCACATGCTGCTGACCATGCTTGACTCATTTTCTTTCCCAGACCACTAATATAATTGAGAATGTACCTTAGCACAGAGTACTGTGCTATAAGCACTCTTCAGCATTATTAGCTCACATGATCTTCACAGCTCCTTATGAGACAGAGTCATCTCCATTTTATAGAATAGGAAACCAAGGCTTAGATGAGTTACTTTAATGGTATAATGTCTCATAAAATTAGGCCATTAGCTCTAAAACATGCCTTCTTCCCCTCAAAAAGTTATCTCAGTAATTCTCCCTTATTCTTCAATACACATTTCAGAACTGCCCTCCTCTGTGAAGCCTTCTTTGAGTTCCCATGGAGAGAGTTAGTTATTTTCTCTCATGATTCTCTGAGCATTAGATACAACATCTCTTAAGGAGGTTGTCAGACTGATGAATTTATTTTATTTCATGTAAATACTCTAGTAGATCAGTATTTCTCTGCCTTGAAAATTATTAGCAAAGGTTACTGTGCTAGTAAGCACCCTTGTGCATTAGCTCATATACCCTCCAAACCCTACCCTAACAGACAAAAGTATACTTAAAAATTATAGTTTTCACATTGCAATACCACTTGGACTTCAGAAATATTGAAAACTCCCACCCCACTCATCATAGTCATTAGACCTCTTGAAGGCAGAGCAATGTTTTTACTCATCTTTGGATCCTCACGGCTTAGCCTCCGGCCCGGTCCAGAATGCAGCCTCTGAAAATGTTACTTGAATGAATGAATGATAAGCTGGGCTCCCTAGAATAAATTAGGCTAAAATGAAAGGCTGACTTTGCCATGCTGATTCTGCAAGGTCAGTAGCTGCAGTTAATAAGAGTTGAGACAGTTGAAAGAGTTTTAAGTCTTATTTGCAGTTCTCTTGTAACACAGGAGGATTGTACTTCCTGGCCCTATTGAGCAAGAGCACATGACTTGCTTTAGCCAATGCAACATGAATGGAAGTGAAGTGAAATGTCACCTCTGGGGGAAGGTTATAAGAGCTAGGGCACAATTCACCATTTCCTTCACTTGGACACAATCTCTATGTTACATTCCAAGTGGCAGAAGCTGCATCTATCCACCCAAATGAGTACGAAAACTGTGGCTATAGACTTAAGCCTGCTGTCATAAACGGAATACACAAACAGGAAAGAAATGCCTGTTTTCCGTATTAAACCACTGGTATTTGGAGATTTTTACTACAGCAAAACCTAGCCTATCCTAATTTTTTAAAAAAACCTACATATTAACTCACTTCTCAAATGTTCATTGAGTATTCAGTATGTTCCAGAAACTATGGTAGGTAGGAGCCAAATACACAATGAGCAAAATCAGATCTGACCATTTACCTCATAGAAGTCACAGCCTCCCAGGGAGGCCAAATATTTATCACACATTTGGATTTTCAACAGTGGCCAATGATTTGAGATGGAAAGCATGAGGCCATAAAATAAGATAATGGAATCAGGAGCTCCGAAATCAGAGGAAACTTCTCTGGGGAAGTTATGATTGAGGGGAGGGTGAAGGAAGAAAAAGATTAGCTAGGTAAAGGGTTAGGGAGAGGGGAAAAGAATAGATAAGAGAAGAAATGGCATATACGAAGACTTCATGACAAGACTCCATGGATTTAAGGAACCAAATGAAGGGTTCTGCAGCTCCAAGAAAACTAGTTTAGAACCCCCCCCCTCTTTCTCTGAACACCAGCAGGATGGAAGCTCTGGTATGCTATGCATGAGCGCTGCTTACTGGGATGGACCTTGTGAAATTACATAGGGTTTTCAAGGCGACTAGAATCTTGAAGGTGCTTAATAAATGCCAGTTAAGCCTAAATCTGTGGCTGCATGTATATGTACTGAACATGTACTGAATTCCTGCTGGGGTTGGGTTTTTATATAACGAATAACAGTGGCCCTGAATTTAACAACCACGGGCCCCAGAAGTGTATGTCCTTGAGGAAGAAAGAGAAAAAAAAGCAGTGCAGTGAAGCAGCTTCCATTGACAGTACCTCATAAACCCCCATGTCCACTCATTGTTCAAAAAAACAAAGTGTAAGGTCCCTAAAAGACATTGTTATCTGATGGATGGGGGCTCCTGTCTTCATTGCCTGAAAGTGCAAATGAGCAAGGGGGAAAACGGCCTAATTTTGTGAGTCTGCACACCTCATGAGCAGGAAGCTGGGCAGAAGCCAGGAATTAGGTTGAATGTGGACAAAAGGAGGGGGCGAGGCAGCAATATTTATTGAGTCCCAGGGCACTTTAAGACTCTGGACCTTTTAATCCCCTAACTTCCTTAAAATATACATATGCCAGCATTCTTATTTTGCAGATATTTGTAGAGGTTAACTAACCCAAATAGAGAAGGAAACTGAGGCATAGAAAGGTCAGAAACCTAGTAATTAGGAAAGCTAAGACTTGAGTTCAGTTCCAACTGGATTTTGCTTCCCTAGTGCTAAGGGATAAAGCAGCCAATTGTGCAAAATCTATAGTAAGTATTATAATAAAAGCAAATACCTCCAGAAGCCGATGTAGGGTAAATGAGGGAAACAGACAAAAAAAGCACAATAGAGAAGGGTGGAGACCATGGGGACTTGGAGAGCCTCTGCCGTTTTGCAAAGGGGAGAAACTACTAATCAGCTCCCATGGGTGATTGACATGGGTCAACAAGGGACCAGATTTGCAAGCTTTCCCCTTATTTCAAGAGAATCCCCAAATCCAGACAATTATGTGAAATCCCCAAGCTGTTAAAATGCTAGCATCTAAAACAAAAAAAAGCAAACAAAAATCCTCCACTCTACCAAACAAAGCCATGTTTAAGCTTCACTTAACCCTGCGATTCTCAATGGGCTGTGATGTTTCCCATCAGCAAACGTTTGGTGATGTCTGAAGACATCTTTGGGTGTCATAAGTGGAAGTAGAGGATTATACTACAATTTGGCATGGGGTACTTCTAAATGTCCTGCAATGTATAGGACATCCCCCACAGCACAGAAATATTTAACCCTAAATATCCAGCCATAGTGGTGCCATGGCAAGACACAGAATGCCCGCTGAAGAACTCAGGTATTAATGTTCAGAGTTGACATAATTATGTCATCATGGTTGTAATCTCATTGGTGGATAAATCCACTGTAATGGATTTACTGGATGGTAACCTAGGCAGGTGGGGTGTGGCTGGAGAAGATCGGTCCCCGGGGCTGTGACTTTAGGGACTGTGCTTTTGTCTTTGAAATCCCTTGCATGTTTGCTCTCATGCTTCTGGCCTCCATGGTGTGAGAGCAGAGTCCTTGCTCTCTCACTCTCTCTGATCCCCACCACCATGTTCTGAACTCTCCAGCCTGAGTCTAACTAACATGGACTGAATGTCTAAAATCTCCCCAGACTGTGAGCAAATAAACCTCCCTTCCTCTAAATTGTGTAGTCAGTTGGTTTGGATTATAGCAATGAGGATGTTGACTGAAACAAGTGCTGCTGTGAAAAAACACTGGTCCCCACAACAAAGGAATATCCAGCCCCCAATATCCAGTGATAGTGTCTATGTGGGAGAATCCAGTCCCCCAAAATCCAGCAATAATGTCTACATGGGAAAATCCTGAATCTCACCAGTAGCCCTCAAGCTCTGATCTCTGGTTTAAAGGTGTCTTCACTGGGCTAAATCTTCTCCAGGGTACATCATCCCCTCGAGTCTATCATCTGTCTGGGATGGCATGATGGTGTGCATTTGCTTTTCATTTGGGTTGCCTTGTTCCAGACCTGGGC
Organism: Graphiurus murinus; assembly: GCA_004027655.1. Lineage (NCBI taxonomy): Eukaryota > Metazoa > Chordata > Mammalia > Rodentia > Gliridae > Graphiurus > Graphiurus murinus. The sequence goes on from PVLC010000757.1 coordinate 60,523, forward strand.
TAATTCTTACAAAGGCAGAAGGTTTGGAGTTACACTTGCAAATCCTGCTCAACATTCAAGTGTATAAGAAACAGGAGCAATTCAACTCCAGTCAATAATGTAAACAAAGCTGGGTTTAGATAAACCCCATTACCAAGCCTGAAGTGGCCCAGGGCACCTCTGCTACTGGTGATTAGCGTAAATGCTAAACACAAACCAATTAACACACTCTCAGGCTGCTTATCTCCTGTCACTTAGTGTGGAAATAAAGCCCAGCACTAAATACGCATATTGATTTAGCCATTAAATCCAGCATCACTCAAAATAAAACTCATTATATTATCGAGTAAAAACAAAGTCACCTCAGTTTCCAGAATGGGCTGCGTTATTTCGAAGAAAAAAAAATCCACTTTTGCCCTTTTCTGTTGATTTCTCAAATGTGGCCAAAGGATCTAGGATCTCCTCCTACTGTGAGTTTCAACCAGCTCCAGGACAGGCCCACCAAGGAGACTTTGGCATTCATCTTCCTGGGACCTTTACCTTTAGCCCTAGAAATGCACATTCATCTGGGAATTCTTTTTCCTTTAAAACGCTATGTGAGCACAGAAGAGGAAATTTTATGCTTGGACGAAAGGTTATTAAACAGGAAGGTGAATTGGGATATTAAAAACAAAAACAAATGCAAAATCTACAGGCAGTATAATAAAAACGGGCTAACTCTGAACATTAACTACAGGCACTGATCCGACGCTTATGGTGACACGAAACAGAAATATCTTTCCAGTTTAGGAAAAAACGACTGAACGAGGACTTGAAGAAAAAAATGCAATCCTGACATTACTATAAATGAGTACTCTGATTTATGTTGTATTCAGGCACTACATGCCACATGGCACAGTGGACATTCTACTATTATGGTAGTGTCTGGGTCAGAATTCTCACTGATGTAATCCCAAACAACTGACCAGGTAACTTAGATGAAGGGAGATTTATTTGCCCACAGTTTTCTTGGAGATTCTAGAGTTCAGTCCATGTCAGGCTGGGTCTGTGGAGCTCAGGGCCTGGGCAGTGAGAAGCAGAGAGACGGAGAGAGCAAGACTCTGCTTTCATAGCATGGAGGCCTGAAGCAACAGAGCAAACAAGCAAGGGGATTCAAAACAAAAGCACAATCCCTAAGGCCACACCCCCAGGCACCCGCCTTCTCCAGCCACTCTCTACCTGCCTTGGTTACTGCCCAGAAAATCTGTTACAGTGGATTTATCCACTAATGAGATTACAACGATCATGACTTAATGATATACACTCTCAACATTAATGCATGAGCTCTTCAGGGGGAATTCTATACCTAACCATAAAAGCTATCACATCTTACCAAAATGATTTAAGATCCCCCAGGTATAGATTGACTTATTTTGTTAACTTTGATGACCCTTAATTCAGAGCATTTACATAGAAAGGACACTGTTGTATCCATGTAACACAAAGACATGGGCCACTGGCTATCGCGTGAAATCCATGTTTCTAGAAGTTCCCATCCAATTTCAGATTTCATTGCCCACTTCTTGTGCTGCTTTCTGTGGACTTCATTTGAGGGCTTTTTTTTTTTTTTAGTTTTATTTTTGATTGATAATATTACTGTCTTTTTTATTTTCTTTCAGTACTGGGCATTGAACCCAGAGGCATTCTACCACTGAGCAATACCTTAAGCCCTTTTTAAAAAAGTTTTTGGTATTGAAACAGTCTTACTAGGTGGCTGAGAATCTTGCTACATTGCTGAGGCTGTCCCAGAACCTGCAATCCTCCTGTCTCATCCTCTGAAGTACTGGGACTACAGGTGTGCATCACCACTCCCAGCATAAGATTACACTTTGCTGGACACATGATTCTATCTCACTACCAAATGTAGTCCTTACCAGAGTGTCTTTGCAGGGTACCCAATAACCAGTTTGCTTATCAGCTGCTCTTAAAGCATGTTTCTGCTGTGTTACAAGTCAATGGTAGAGAATGAAGTGTATTTATTCCTTATTGTATATAATAAGAAGTGCATATAATCCTTATTGCATCCTGTTTATCTAGCATGCCATATTCATGGATTTCTGTTACACTCAAGAATATTACTTGTCAGGATGAGATTAAGAAAACCTCTGCATGGATTTAGGATTACAAGGTAGAGTGTGCGTGTGCATTTCTCACTTTTTCCTCCAGAAAAAAAACATGAAAATGACAGTAAATAAATGTGGACAACAGAACTAGCGAGAGAATAAGAGTAGGTAAGGAAAGTGACTTAGAGGGATAGAAAATATTGGAACTAAGTACCCACAGTAGCGGACACTAAAAAGAACTAAGCTATAATGTTCTAAAGAAACATGCAAATTCCAAGACCTAGAGGCACCAAGACCACCCCAGCAGGTATGGGTGCATGACATGGAGCTAAGTGAGGTGATGTTGGTTAAAATGGACTTCTTGAACTATGCATTGCCAGGAAAATAAATCCTCACTCAAACTCACCTCCCCAAATGCCACACTGAAAAACATCCCTACATGAAAGAGATGCCAACTAAGTAACACAATCCACAGCTCAAGAAGGTGGCACAACCATTCCAGCTCATTTCACTGATGGTAGTGGCTAGTTTGGGGGTGGCCCTATTACTTAGTTGTTCCAGCAAGTCACTACTGTGGTTTGGCTCTGACTTGAGTGTGCCCCCCTATTGTTCATGGTTCATGTGTTAGAAGCCATGTGACATCAATGTGGTGGTGTTGAAGTAGTGGAACATTAAAGAGGCAGGGCCCAAATAGGTCACTGGGGCACCACACTCAGAAAGGATTAATGTATTCCCCCCTAGTTAGTTCTCACAAGATTGGATTGTTATCAAAAGAGCCAGTCTGGTCCCAGAATCCCCCTGGCTTTGCCATTTTGCATGTGTTAACACCCTGGTGCCATTTACCATATTGTGATATACTCAGAGGGCCCTTTCCAAAACTGAGCAGGTGCTGGATCCAGGCTCTTGAATATCCGGAGCTGTGAGCTAAATATAAACCTCTTTTCTGTAAAAGGTACACAGCCTCAGATATTTTGTTACAGCACTATAAAATAGCCTGTTGGACCTTTTTCTGGAAATATTAGGCAAAATAAGCAGTCATTCTGTTAGAATAGATAAATTGGTTGTAGACAAGTTTGACATATCTGGTGGTTAATTTTTCCCAGGAAAGATAGATTGTCTGAGGATAAATTCAACAGGAAAGATGATCCAAAATATGAGACAGATTTGTGATAGACATTGCTTGACTATCAGGATCTAGCCATGCCTGAAATCAGTTACTCTTGGATACAATTAGCTAAACTTAATTGAGTATAGTAAACTAACTCTCACCACAGCTCTCTCATGTAGGTGTTATCTGTATCTGTATATGTATCATGTAGGTATTATCTCTATTTACTGATAAAAAACTGTATGGACAAACCAGAATTCCAACCCAGGAAGTCTAGCACCAGTGCCTATGACTTTAAACATTATACAATCTCTGTTTGTTAGTTTTGTGAGCCAATAAATTCACCTAAGTCTTTTGAAGTTGGCTCTCTGTCTCTTCTGTCTGACAGAGACTTGACCAATCTTGTCTTGTCTACCCAGCAGTCTTTACTAATAAAATCTTGCCGTGCACGTAAAATTATTAGTTTAAAAGGCAGAAGCTGGAGCCTCTACAAACACTCTGAATGGTTTTCAGGTAATTAATTCTAGGGACATGTCTAGGAAGCTCAAGTCCTTCTTTTAAAAACTTCTGGAGAGGATGGTGAACATCAGGTACTGAATAACCCCACATCTCGTGCTCTTTCTAGTCTGAGTGTTCAGAATTTCTTATTTCTAGATTTCCCCTAGCACCTAGGCACACCTTCCCAATGTTCACCTGGATCTGTTCCCTTGTCAGATTTCTGGTCAGCAAGGAATTAGGGCCTTCACCTCTTTCACTATTCCTGGTGAATTTCCTCTCTAATAAACAAACTAGAGCTGTGTCTGTTTCCCCAGTGGCTGCCTCATGACATATATCTCAATAATGGTGAATATTTATTGTCTCAGGTGCTCTGATGTGATCCATAAAAAAGTCTCCAGAGTCCCAAATTAGCCCTCTTCTCTTTTTATGTCCCCACATTTCCTGAGTCATCACAAGCCATTACCAAGGTTTTCACGACCACCTCTGTACAAAAGATCCCTAAGGGAGCTTCCTGCAGAGCTTGGACTCTTCTGCTGAATGGTGCACCTATAATTCCAATTTCCTACCATGTATGTGCAATTGGAAATCCCACAAAACCAACAGTGACAACACTATTCACGCTGTCCACACTGCTGGACAGTCCTCAAGCCTCTATTTCTCTGCCTTTTCCTCATTTTCATCAACAGCATCAGCATTCCCACAGAGTTCTAAAACTGAAAAACTGCTTTGCTCCTCTTCTAGTCCCCCAACCCTTATATTAAATAAGTTACCAAGTCTCAACAACTCTCCCTTAAAACTTCTCTCTCAAATACCTCCTTTCTTCTCTCCTCATTATTTCTTAGCTGAACTATTGCAATATGCCTTCAAACAACCTTCCCACCTCCAGGTCATCTCCTTTCCAATCTGCCCTCCCCATGGTAGCCAGCATGATCTTTCTTCAAAAGACAATGAAACTTCAGAGCCTTGGAGGAAACGGTATGGTAGTTGTGTTGAGTAAGAAAGCCCTTTCTCAAAATTCATTTTAGAATGCCCTCAAACAGCCAATAAGAGAATGAGGTGGTATCTCTGTATGAGGAGGATAAAATCAATTGCATTTTGAATCAGAGACAAGCTTCCATTAATTGCAGTGTCTTTTGAAATAGACTTAAAAACCTATCTTATACAAGCTTGTTGAAAAACTTCAATTACTTCATTATTGCCTTAGAAAAGATAAACCCCAATATGTTTTTCCAACTTTGTATTTGGAACTAATTTCAAACTTAGAGAAAATTGGCGAGAATAAAAAAAAAGTAGTACAAAAATATTTCTGTACCCTCTACGCAGATTCACCTATTGTTCATAGTTCATCAAAGTAAAATGCTTTATTGTCTGCTCTATGTATATTCACACAGACACAATTATTTTTCAGAACCGTTTTTGAGTACATTGCATATTTTTCATTAATGTTATTACTTATATAAGTAATAACCCTAACCTTTCCAGGGTACTATGTCTATGAAACACAGGCCTTTTACCCCAAAATACTTCAGTGCATATTTCTAAGAATAAGGGTTTTTATTTAACCACATTACAGTTATCCTCTTTGCTAAATTTAACACTGATTCAATACTTTTGTCTAATCTACCATCTGAATTCCAATACTGTCAATTGACCCAATAATGTCTTTTATTGCTAATTTTTTCCTTCCAGTACAGAACTCAATTCAGAATCAGAAATTGCATTTAGTTGCTATGTCTCTTTATTCTCCTTTAATAAAGAACATTTACACAATCTCCTCATAACCCTTCCATTATAGTTTATGACATTGACATTTTTGAAAGGTACAATTTTTTTATTTCAAATAGAGCTTTTTTCATCTAGACTTTTATATATCCTTGTGATTAGATTCAAATTAACCATTCCTTAATGCAATCATACATAAGTAATATCCTATCCTTCTTAGGATATCATGTCTTTTAAAGCCCAAATGTTTCCCATGTGACATTCATGGTCTTTAAATTTTGACTCAGGATTCCTAGAGTCCACAGACCCTTCCTCTTGATATTCGCTGTTTAACTTAGACTGACAGGCCTCCCAGGGACCAATGTTTGTAGAAATTGCTTACCTGCCTAATATGTATTCCTTTGAGGAAGCTTGCTTCCTGTATTTCTTACTAATGATGCTCAATCCTTAGAGTTTGCATGGGGTAGATCCCAGTTCTCTGGTCCTGCAGATATCATCAGGAACCAGGGATGGCCAAAGTCCTCTCACCTGTTTCATTCACTATTCTCATTGCTGTAACCCAAAGCACCTGGCAACCACAACTCAGAGAAAGGAAGATTTATTTGCTCACAATTCCAGAGATTTCAAGGGTCCAGTCCATGTTAGGCCAGGTGAAGTCTGTGGTGCTCAAGCATGGTGTGTGTGTGTGTGTGTGTGTGTGTGTGTGTGTGTGTGTGAGAGAGAGAGAGAGAGAGAGAGAGAGAGAGAGAGAGAGAGGAAGAGAAGAGAAGAGAAGAGAAGAGAAGAGAAGAGAAGAGAAGAGAAGAGAAGAGAAGAGGAGAGGGACCATATGTAATTCTTGAGGCCACAGCCCCAGGTACTTACTCCTCCTCAGAAACCAAACACAGCCTCTACCATGGCTGCCTGGCCTGAGTGAGGTCTAGAGGGATAGTTTAAATACAAATCATAACACTAACACTTTATCATAGAAATGCAATCAAGAATGACTTTATTACCAACTTAGGCCAGCCTCAACTTTGTCTGGACCTCTTAAGATTCTATCCCTTTACTTTCAGCTCTATAAATTTTGAAGAGTACATAGGCTTGGATCTATTTATCTATCTACTTATTTATTTGTTTGTGTGTGTGTGTGTGTGTGTGTGTGTGTGTGTGTGTGTGTTTGTGTGTTACTTGGGATTGAACCCACGGGCCTTCTACCTTTAAGCAAGTTCCCTACCCTTATTTTTATCTTGAAACAGGGTCTTGCTGAATTGCTGAGGGTCTTGCCAAGTTGTTGAGGCTGGTCTCAAACCTGCAATCCTCTTTTCTCAGCCTCCCAAGTACTGTGATTACAGGCATGTACCACCATACCCAGTTTAGGCTTGGCTCTTCAAGGTACAGCCTTCATGAGAATCACACCTAGTTTAGGCTTGGATCTTTAAGAGATAGCCTTCACTAGAACAAGGAGAAACATAGTTATAAGTTGAAGTTCATCTGTGAGAGAGAAAACGAGGAGATAGGCAATTACTTCAACTTAGCACCTGATTCCTGCCATGCCTGAAGCCTTCATGACTTGGGAGTTTTCAGTTGCATGAGTTGGTAACTCCCCATGTTGTGTGAGCTAAAATGGGGTGTCTATGCCTCAAAAACCACAAAGAGCCAACTCTCCCCTTTTCTATGCTAGTCTGTGTTGCTGAAGTCCCAGCATGATAGAGACTGGAAATTAATACATTTAATTTTCAGCCTGTATACTCTTTTTCTACAGAATAAATGAACCTTTCTTAGATTTTCTTCTTCACGCATTGCTCTACAGACTGTTCAAATTTGCTCATGAATAGTATAACAGGAGAAATACGTATACAGACAACTATTTAAAATTTTATTTTAAACAGAAAGTACAATGCGAATCTTTGAAAACTCCCAGGATATTTTAAAGTAGTTCTCAGAGGAAAATTCAGAATTCTAAATGCTATGGATTTTAGATTCTACAAGTTGAAGTAAACAAAGAATATTTATCATGAGGGTATAGAAAATAAAGGAAAAGATACCTATAACTTACAATGACAAAAGCAGAAGTTACTGGATTACAAGATAGGAAAGAAAGAGTGGAAATGATTGGTACATCTCAAACATAGATGATTCCAATCCTTACCTCAAATAAATTCCTTTCACCTAATTAAAATAAGAAGAACAAAATTGAAATCCAAAATATTGAAATAAAAATGAGGAGTAACTTTAAGTGCAGAAACAATACTGGTGCTAATGTAAATAGCGCCTCTTCACAGATAAGAAAACCCCACCCCTTTCTCTTTCCACTATCAAATACTGAAAATCTTCTATTGAAAATTTATTGTTACAATGTATGAAATTACCATAACTCTTAATGATATTCTTTAGAATTGCATAGTGGACAACCTACCCAACTGTACAAGGTAAACCTTTCCAATAATACTGCTCAATTCCATGTAAATTAATGGAGAAATCTGGATAAAATAGATCATTTAGTAAAAATATAAATATACCAAACTGACAGTAGAATGGGTTTTTTAAAGTCCAAACACATTATTTATCACAGAAAACTGAGAAAAATTTAAAAACTTGCAAGAAAAATATGTGCCCTCAAAGCTTCAGAAATTAATTCTATAAGACCAAGGAACAGAAAGGTTTATGCCATTTATCTTGTTGTGGAGCATTTCTGAGAAGTATAACTTAAACCAGGCATGGTGACACATGCTTGTAATCCCAGTACTTGGGAGGCTAAGACAGGAGGATTGCAGGTTCAAGGTCAGCCTCAGCAATTTAGTGAGACCCTTAGAAACTGAGCAAGACACTATTTCAAAATAAAAAATTAAAAGGGCTAGGAGTGGGTATAACGAACACCCCTGGGTTCAAGTCACAGTGCTCACCCTAAAAAAAGGATAACATAGTAAATGCTCAGAGTCTTAAAAACTTACCAGGACACTTTAGTGGCACCATTTAACTATCGATTCATCAGATGTAAAAGAGAGAAAAAGTTTACTGGAAACAGGCAACAAGAATTTTCGTGGAAAACCTTGAAAGTGTGAATATATAGTATATGTTGTATGTTATATATTATATATATAACATATAATAGTCACCAAATGACACAAGATTTTCGAGAGTGAAAAGAGGACTCGTATGATCAGGAATGGGAGATACTCATAATCCAGAGATGGAGCTGATTCTAGAAATGTCTGAATCTGATGCTCAACTTGGACAGTTACATCCAAGAAAATAGTTACACCTATGATAATGGTGACTGAACAACTCAACATTACTTAGAAATACGATGTTTAGCAAACATGTGAAGCAATCCTTGGTTATATTAAAAGAAGCATACTACTTAGAGGGAAGAAATGCTAATCCCCCCTCCACAGGGCTCTAGAGCATCAGTACACCCTGAGACAGTGCCCCATTTTAGAGAAATATTTAGGTTTTTTTTTTTTTTTTTTTTTTTTTTTTGCGGGGAGGAATACTGGGGATTGAACTCAGGGGCATTCTACCTTTGAGCTATACCCCCAGTCCTATTTTTTATTCTTTATCTCACTAAGTTGCAGAGTGCCTCACTAGGTAGCTGAGGCTGGCTGTGAACCTGCATCCTCCGGTCTCAGCCTCCCAAATGCTGGGATTACAAGTGTGCACCACCACGCCCAGCTAATATTCAGTTTTTAAAAGAAAATATATCCAGAGGAAGACTTGGAGAATGAGGAACCTCTTATGTAATCTGTAATTTTGTCTATTTCCATTCTTTGGGAAACATCAGTTCATAGGACAGGGCACTCTCTCCCAGTCTTATCCCACCATAGTTCTCAAAATTAGGCAGAGAAGTGGGTAGTCAATCCAGGAATATCCAATGACAGTCCTTTATCCTCAAGAAAAAAAGATTCATTTTCATCCTGCTCATGATCACCAAATTAAATTAGGAGTTCATGGGTCCATTAGGAAAATGTTCCCTTTCTCCTGGGATTGATGAGCTGAGGGACCATAACCCTGGGGTTACTAGAAGATGTCATGATCACAAAGCCAGTGGAGAAAAAGTCACAGATAAGAGATGAAGAGACAGGTTCCTGATGCCACTGAGTGAAAACCTTGGTCCAGTCTCCTGAATTCAGTCTGAATTTCCCAGTTATATGGATCTATAAATGCTCTTGAACTTATTGGAGTTCAACTTCTGCCCTTTGCCACCAAAAACAAAACAAAATCAAACAAACAAAAACTCAAAACCCTAGCTAATTCAGCCTTAAAGACATAGTAATAGAGAAATGATTAAAAGCATTTTTTAATTTTAAAGTTAAAATGGCTGAGTAAAATTGCATTGTGTATATATACCATATTTGCTTTATCCATTCATCTGTTGATGGACAGCTGGGTTGGTTCCATAATTTAGCTCTTGTGAATTGCGCTGCTGGAAACACGGGTATGCGTATATCACTCTAATATTCTGACTTTAGTTCTTCAGGAAAGACATGGAGGAGTGGTATAACTGGGTTGTATGACAGTTTCCATTCCTAGGTTTTTGAGGAACCTCCACACTGATTTCCATAATGTATTGTTAACACTTTGATCCTCACTATGATGTATAATTGCAGTACATCAATAAATGATAAAATGACACATGGAGATCATGAGTACTTTTAAATTCTTACACATCATTTCATTGAAATCAATAACAAAGTAAGGACGACCTGTTTAAATAGTATTCTTTTGCATTTTCTGGAGGTTTTGTGAAATATAAGACAAAAAAAATATTGGCAACCATTGGAAAAGAGGAGAAATCTTTTTCTCATTAATATGATTTTAAAACTATAAAATTAAAGAAGTACTAGTTAAAACCACTTTTATTTCGACAAAGTCATGAGGGGGTAAATATTAAAAAATAAACACATTTTATGAATAAAACACTTTCTAGATAGAAATAAAAAACAAATATGATAAAAGCTAAAAAATACTTATGCATTAAATCCCAAATATACAGGCCTTATAGAATAAACAATTCCCAGTACCAAAAAGAATAATAATAATAAAGTAATAATAGTAATAATACTGCAACAATATGTGAAGATATTATTATCAATTTTACAAATATATGTGGGGAGAAAAGAGGGAAGAGTAGGGTAAGATGTGGGGAGAAATATTCACTAAGAGTTATGTGCATGTATGTTTGTATCACGTTGAACCTCACTATGATGTATAATTGCAATCCACTAAAAAAATCATTTTCAAAAATGGAACCCAAAGCCAGGTGTGGTGGCGCATGCTTGTAATCCCAGCATTTGGGAGGCTGAGACCAGAGGATCCTGATTTGCTACCAGCCTCAGCTACCTAGTGAGGCACTCTGCAACTTAGTGAAAAAATAGGGCTAGGGGTGTAGCTCAGAGGTAGAATGCCCCTGAGTTCAATCCCCAGTACCGCAAAAAAAAAAAAAAAAAAAAAAAAAAAAAAAAATGGAACCCATTATCTTATACTATATGTTCAATTTTAGCTGAGTTAAAAACCTAAATGTAAAAAAAAATGAGACAGCTAAAATCCTAGATTATAATTTTAAGTGATAGGCATTTCTCTAGCCATTTAAAGCACATGAAATAGAAACCATAAAGTCCTCTCCTAGTACTCTATCTGGTTCATCCTCGGTCTTGCCCTGGCCCTCTGGTGGAGGAGGAGGGGTGCACAGTATTCACACGTCCTAGAAGATCCTTCTTAGAATCTATAAAGGTTTCCATCCAGCCCAGTGTTGTCACTACCAACACCTGCAGAGAATTCTACAACCAACAATTAGAAGATGTTTGGGTCCCAAGTCTTATCTCATCTCCCATCACATTTCTGAGCTAGTTCTCAGCCAAGGAAAGGATGTCCTGTCTCATTATTTATACTGATTATCTCCTGGTCCATCTTATCTACAAATGCTACCTTTTTTCTTTCTTTTTTTTTTTTACAAGGAGGAAGAGCAAATCAAGAGAAACAAATGTGTTTCTTATCAAGGTGACACCCAGTGTTGTTGCAGTACACAGCTCTGGCTGAGCCTGAGGAAAGTAGAAATGGAGGCATCAGAGGAGAGAGAAAAGACAGACACATTTATTGCTCATCTACTATGCGCAAGCACTTAAGATGTCTCACCTAAACCACCACCAGAGCAAGTGTGTGTTATTGTTCCTGTGTTACAAATGAGGTGGTAAGGCTCAGCCAGGTTAAATGTCTTGCCCACAGTCACTGTGGTAGGCATTCTGATGTATTCTCCTGCCTATTTATTCCATCCCTCCAGCACTGTCATTTCTCTTTGGAAGATGACCTCCCCCCACCATGCTCAGCCCTTGTACATACAAGGATGGACACGTTGCTGGGCATGGCCAGTCACTCTGTTTTATCCTCTGGATACAGTGATTGGTTCCAAGATAGGCATGGGACCCTGGTTACTCCTATTATATTCAACTTAAAATTTTCATTGGAAATCTTTGTGGGAAAGAAAGTTTTCTCCACTTGAGTAGATTAGCTGGTAAACTGTAAGGTGAGAGCTGCTAGGGCCATCCTGTGGACAGAGCCAACCTGAGAATAAATTGAGCTGAATAGATAAATCATAATCAAGAGCAAGGCAAGGGACAGTTTTGATTGTATGGTTTGAATCCCTGGATCCAGCCATATCTGAAGCAAATGTTGCCTTTGGACTTTGCAAATACATGGAATGATAAATTCCCATATATTCTTAAATCACTTTAGATTGGGCTGCTGTTCCCTGCACAAAAATCTCAATAACTTCAATCTCAATCTCAATCAATATCTCCCTTCCTCCCTCTCTTTCTCTCCCTCTTTCTCCCTCTCTCATATTAGGGATTGAACCCAGGGGTGTTCTACCTCCAAGATACATAGTAGCCCTATTTTACTTTTTATTTTGAAATGGTCTCACTACATTGCTGAGGGCCTTGATAAATGGTTAAGGCTGACCTTGAACCTGCAATCCTCCTGTCTCAGTCTTCCAAGTACTGGGATACTGGGATTATAGGTATGCACCACTATGCCTGGCAATATGGCTTAATTAATTGAATAAAAGAGCAAAGAAATTACAGAGCCAAGATATAAAGGTCTTCTCCTCCTGACTCCAGTAGCCACAATGTCTCCACAAGGCCATGCTTTCCAGAAAAGTACCATTTATCGGCTAGAAGAATAGTACAATTCACAGAAAAGTCTTCTGTGATTCCTGACATAGTCTCAGCTTGCTATGAACTCTACACTGTCTTTGATGAATGGGATTAGAAAGAACATTCTTGGAAAGCGGGTGGAAATGAGATTTCAATTGTATTTAAAAAAATGAAATATAGTTCCTAAAGATTTGGCTTTATGTAATATGCACATGGTATTCAGAGGGGGAAAAAACCCCTGTTGAAGTGGAAATAACAATGGTCTATGAGTCAAAAGAGCAGAGAGATTAATCAAGTTCCACTATTTAGCTGTGTGATTTCAGGGAAGAAGTATAGTTCTCTGGGCCTTAATTCTTTTTCTTCTTCCTGGAAGATGAAACAGCATTTGTGAGGTGAAAATGATATCTTTGTTGCTAAAGCACTGTTATTTATTTTTTAATTGCAAAGTTATTAAACATTGCCAGGGTATTTGGGAATGGTTTAGATTTCCAGTGTAATTCTTAACGACATATAATGGTGCGTCTTTTGACTAAGTATTAAAACCAAATAATATATTTAAAGAAAAGAGTATTGGTTAAAAATAAATAAGTAAGATCAAGTTAATTGCATTCACAGACAGTAGAAATGAGCTCAGAGGCAGCCCTGGAAATATAAAAATGGTGGATCATAAATAAACAGGACCTATTCTTTACAACACTGTGTGAATAAGATATATAGGTAATAGATGTTAGATAAAATGGAAATATAAAGAGAATAAAGAAGCTGTAACATGATTGAAAATAAATCTAAATGAGTGAAATTACAAAGCAACACTATATAGAACAAAATAGAATCAAAGATGTTAGCAGGCAATAGTGGTCAAAGGGGCATATATGTAAATCTGAGGTATTTAAGTAAAATAATGGACTAAGAGGAAGAGAGAGGACAGAGACTGAATATTTGTATGCCCTCCCCCTAAATTTATAGAGAGTAGTCCCCTGCTTTATCTACTGGGGACATCTTCTAAGACTTCTCGTGGATACTGGAAAACATGAACAGTACCAAACCCTACATATAAATTTTCTCTTTATACATTCACACCTGTGATAAAGCTTAAGAAATTAGCAATGATAGTATCAAAACAGAACAATGGTAACAATATGCCATAATAAAAATTGCACACATCATGATTGTCGTGCTTTGGGGCCATTATTAAATGAAGGTTATTTGAACACAAGCCCTGGTATACAATTCCTGCAGCCACTGATTCAGTAACGGAAGCAGGTATGTGTACAGTGAGGACACACTGGATTAAGGGATGATTCCCAACCAGGCAGGACCAAGCTGGATCGAGCAGAATGTCATGGGATGGCATAGGATTTCATACTGCTATCAGAAGGGCGTGGAACTTTAAGCTTACCAATTGATTATTTCTGGGATTTTTCCATTTAATATTGTTGGATCTCAGTTGGCCATGGGTAACTAAAGCTACAGAAAACAAAACCAGGCGTAAGGGGGAAGTACTGTATGGAAGTCCTTAGCTACCAATGTGTGGTGTAGAGAGATGACTGGAGGTAATTAGGTTTAGATGAGGTTACGAGAGTTGAACACATCTGACAGGATTAGCACCTTCATAAGAAGAGGAAGGCCTGCTGTGGTGGATGCCTGTAACCCAAGTCCTTAGAGGATGAGACAGGAGGATTGCAGGTTCAAGGAGAGCCTCAGCAAGGTAGTGAAGCTTTCAGGAACTTAGACCCTATTTTAAAACAAAAAATAAAATAAAATAAAATAAAAAGGGCTTGGAGTATAGTTCAGAGGTAGAACAACCCAGTACCAAGAAAAAAAAAAAAAAAAAAAGGAAAGAATGAAAGGAAGTGAAGACAGAGATCTCACCCTCCATATACATTCATGTATGTGAGTGCATGTGCACGCACAAACACACACGCATACACAACACACACACACACACACAACCTGTGAGCACAAAGCCATGAGGAAGTCTGCAAGTAAAGAGGGCAGACACACACACGCCTGCAACCAACCTGCAAGCCACCTCGATCTTAAACTTCCCAGCCTCTAGAAAGTAAGAAACAAATGCTTCTTAAAGTACCCGGTGCCTGGTATTTGGTGACAATAGCCCGCGCTAAGTAAGACGGGAGGAATTCCAGGTTGCCAGACCCCAAGCAGCGCCTGACATTGATGACTGCATAGTACTTGCCAGGCACTAGGTGTTTTATATCTAGTATCTCCCCAGATCCTAACACTAACACTGTGGGCTTGGTATCAACATTTCCAATTTACAAACAAGGAAGCTGAGCCCCATGAGGTGCAAAGATGAGCCTAAGGTCTCACTTTAGGTAAAAGTGGCGCTTGGGTGGGAATTCTAGTCTTTTAGTTTACGAAGCATACTTGTATTCACCTAGACTGCCTCTAAAATAGCCTGAGCTGCCTCTCAGCTACCCCCTCCCCCTTATCCTACATCTCTAAAGGCTTGTGTCTATTTTGAGCATCATTGGGATTTCAAAATGGATTGACTAGTATTTCTGGGTGTGCGCCCAGGATGGAGCCCAGGATCCACTCTGTGTTATTTCAGTAATAGCTCCATTTGTCTTTGGGAATCCACCGCTACTACACCCTGCACCCATGAAGCCTGGAAGACACACGCCACCCAGCTCTGGGAGGGAGAACATAAGGCAGACCTCAGCCAATCAGCGTATCGCGTTCCCTTGACACCAGCGATTGGTTCCAGGGTGAGCAGGTGACTTCAGGCAGGCCAATCAGAATCAGCAATCCTGATTTGCGCGGCTGCGCTCAGAGAGCTGTATTCTCATGCCCCTCCCACATCCATCCGCTTGGTCCTAAACTGGAAGTGAGTAGCATCAGGAAGGTCACATTCTCTGCTCACCTCTAAGAGGAACACTCGCCTGAGTGGCCGCAGACACTGCAAAGCAGAACTGATTAAAAGGGAAAAGAATAACGACATCTTGGGGGTGAGGGGGAGTTGTTGTCACTTTATCTTCAGGCCAAACCTGAAGCAGAATTGCTCTGGCGTCGCACAAGGGCTCAGTCCTTGGTGGCCTGGGATGTCCGTTCCGCACAACCTCAAATTTACAAATGTAGACATCAACTTGGAGCTTTACATCCCTGTTTTGGGAAGCCACAAGGGAAGCCCAGAATGCTTTCTGGCATTCTACCTCCAACCTAAACCCACAGCCTTTTTTTTTTTTTTTTTTTTTTTTTTTTTTTTTTTTTTTTTTTTAACTTTGAAACAGTCTTGCTAAGTTGCTGATAGACTCACTAAATTGCTGAGGCTGGTCTCTAATCTGCAATCCTCCTGTCTCAGCCTCCCAAGTACTGGGATTACAGGAGTACACCACCACGCCCTGCTACCCAGAATGTTTTTTACTCCTAGTTTCAAACCCCACCAGGAGGCTGACTCTAGCATGGAGTCACCGTGTCACTGTCAGACCACAAAGGTCCTTAGCGGGGAGCTCCCAGCATAACTCAAACTATTTGGTTATTTCCTTTGCAGATGGGATATGCTTCCCTTTTGTGTTAGGTTTCTCTAGGAAGGGTCAGATAAACCTGAATTCAAGTATTAGCTTCTTGCTGGGCTTGGTGGCTTCCTCACATACTGTAAAGACCTCACATACTGTAAAGAATGATCCTTGGTAAGTTAGTGAATTTCCTCAGCCATTATGCCTTGGTTTATACTGATTCCTCTACCTGGAATCTACCTCCACTTCCCCTATGTACCCATTTAATCACTAGCCATCATCCAGGTCTCAGCTTAGATATCACTTTCCCCAGGAAGCCCTCCTTGACTTCTCACCCTAAGGTCTAAGTCAGTTTCTACCTTTACCAAACTTCCAAATCACTTCTATGTCTCCCTTGTTCTAGAACATGCTTGGCTATTATAATTATGATATTCAAAAGACAATCATAAACATCTAGTTCTCCCACTGAATACGAAACTTCACAGACAGGGATGATACCAGCGTGTTCACCATCCGATCCTCAGGACTTAGTGCACGTGGGAGGCACTTTACAAGCTTGTCCATTCTCTCATCTATAGAAGGCACATAATTTTATCCAGCCATGTGGGATTGCCGGGAAATATCATTAGTATGCAGATAGCTTCGCACATGCCTGGCACCTAGTGGGTGCTCTATAAATGTTAATTTCTTTCTACTCCATGTACTCTTTCCAAGAAATTTGTTTCTTATGGAGTCATTCTTTGCTAATCGCTTACTAACATGATCTCCCTGATTGCCGTTAATAAAGCTAATAAAATCCTGACTGTTTCCTTAAGAGGCCATGACAACTCAGGGGTTAAGAATGGTCTGCCTTAGCTTGGCAGGAATTCCCGGGTCAGCATCGCCACAAGAAGTTCTTTTTTTTTTCTCCCTCCCTCTCTCTCAGTAGGCGTCAACATGGAAATAAAGCGATTAAAACTGTTAAATATCATAGATAATAAATGGTGCCAATATAAAACTTAATGCCCCTAATATTTCCTTTGAGTTGCTACCTTTTGCATTAATTGAAGCAAGAAATGTTCCACTTAGTTAAAAATATCTACTTAGTATCCTTCTCATAAACACACCTGCAGCCGGAGCTTGCTGGTTCAGTGGATTTAAATTAGTTGGTATCAATGTTATTGATGATAAGGGGACTTGGAGAGCATACTGAGTCAGTAATGAGATGGTCGGGCGATGCTCCAGGTTTCTCTATTCTCCAATAAGCATGTGGTCAGGGCTCTGCGGGGTCCTGGAGGTGAGCTGGCTGCAGGGACCTATAACAAAAGCTACATGGAGGACTGCAACTGGTCTGCCATGGTTTGAATATGGATGGTCCCCACCAAAACTCATGCTGAGGCTCAATTCCTCAATGGGACAGTGTTGGGAGGTAGAGCCTTATGAGAGGTGTCTACGTTATAGGTGTAGGGCCCTTGTGAATGGGTGAATGCCTTTGTCACATGAGTGAGTTCTTGCCCTTGTAGGACTGAATTAGTTACTGGGAGAGAGAGTAGGTCCCTATAAAGTGCCCTTGGGTCCACATACCTGCTCACCCTTCCAATTCCCACCATGAGCAAACATAGCTGGAGGCCACCTCATTTTGGACTTTCCAGCTTCTGTAACTGTGAGTCAAAAAAAAATCTATTTCCTTTGTAAATTTCCCAACCCTCTTTCCTTTGTAAATTTCCCAGTCTTGGGTATTCAGATGGCTGTCTTTTGGGTGTTGAATGTTGCCCAAAGGCTTGTTGATGCTATTCCAAGGTGGTAGAATCTTTGAGAGGTGTAGCCTTGTAAGAGGTTCTTGGTTAATTGGAAGCATAACCTTGAAGGAGACTGTGGGACCCTGCCCCCTTCTCCATTCTATCTTTGCTCCCTGGATCATGATGGGAGTGGTTTTGCTCTATCTCAGGCTCCTGCCAGGATGTGCTGTCTTGCCACAGGACCAAAGAAAAGGGGGGCACTTGATCGTGGACTAAAACCTCCAAAACCAAGAGCCAAAGCAAATCTATTCTCCTTCTATGTCATCTATCTCAGATATTTTGTTACAGTGACAAAAAGCTATCAGTCACATCAACAGAAAAAGGACGAAGACAAAGCCTTGTGGTGACTGCAAAGAGTCAGACCACCTACAGAGACCCTGACATCATGGTGGCTGCTTTTGTTGAAATGAATAGAAACCCTCTTGTGTCCCTAGGACAGAAAAAGAATACTTTTACTGAGCATCTATTATATAACAGCAACATATAGAATAGTGATTAAGGGCACTGGCCCCAGAGAGGGACAAGTTTGGATTTGAACCTGGCCCTGTCACAGCTATCTTTCTGCACAACACTCTTCGATATGCTTCTTCATTTGCAAAATAGAAACAAGAATAACATCCAATTAATGGGTTGCTGTGAGGATGACCTTCAACTAATTTATTTAGCACAGTTACTGGCACGTGATGAATAACAAACATCATCCTAACACAGGTGTGGTGCCTTCCAATCTTCACACTAATCCTATTGGAGGTGAATTATTATCCCACCAGAATAATAATTGGATTTAGACCCCAAATAGATGGCTCTAAAAGAAAGCTGCTCAAGATCTGTGCAGAATGACCCAAATCCGTAACACTGACATCACCAAATGCTGGTGAGGATGTGGAGCAATAGGAACCCTCATTCACTGCTGGGGGAAATTCAAAATTATTCAGCCTCTTTGGGAGACAGTGTGGTAGCTTCTTACAAAACTAGATATATTCTTACCATACAATCTAGTACTTGCATTCCTTGGTATTTGCTCCAAGGAGTTGAAAACTTATGTTGATGCAGAAACCTGCATGTGGATGTTTATAGCAGCTTTATTATTAAATGTCGAAATTTGTAAGCAACCAAGATGCCCTACAATAGGTGAATGGGTCAACTATGGTCCATCCAGACAGTGGACTATAACTCAGTGCTAAAGAGAAATGAGCTATCAAGCCATGAAAAGACATGGAAGGGCCATAAATGCATGACATTAAGTGAAAGAACAATATGAAAATGCTATATACTGTATGATTCCAACTCTATGCCATTCTGAAGAAGACACAATGGTGCAGTTTGAAGATCAGGGGCTGCCAGGCATTGAGAGTAGGGAGAGATGAATAAATAAGGAGACAGTGTTAAGTTTTCAAGGCAGTGAAATTTTTCTTATTTTGAAATCAGATTCTCATTGTGTTGCCCAGGTACGTTTTGAACTTTGGGCTCAAGTGATCTTCGTGCCTCAGCCTACTGAGTAGCTGGGATTACAAGTGTCAGCTGCAGGACCTGGACGGACTTTTTCTGTATGATGCTACCATGCTAGGTCCTTGTCATTATATATGTGTCAAAAATCCACAGACTCCAACACCATGAATGAACCCTAATGTAAACTATGGATTTTGGAGAATTAAAACAAATTGACAAAGAAAACTACAGACCACGATTGAAGAATCCTTGAGCAGACACTGCCAGTTAGGTGTCAGAAGTGACTTTAATTTTACTCCATTTGTAATCATAAGAAAAACTTAACTTGAGATACTTCTCATAAATGCCTAGATTAGAGAAAAGTGAAATTTCAGGCTTACCAACCAGAAGCTACCAACTCACTTATAGAACTAGGAACTTTCCAACAGGGCTGAGCAAATAAGTGAACTATCTAACTACAGCCAGTGGAATATTTCCTTTGCTTTCCTTTTGTGTTCATCCTATGAAAGTTTTCCCTGTGTGCTCTCTGAATGGAACCATCAAACCATTCTGGATTCAGTTCACAAATTGCTGTTTGTGCAAATAAACTCTTAACAATGGGACTATGCCTCAGTTTATCTTTCTGACAATTCAAATGAAAGAAAACTGTCCCAGGAGATGACTTGGCTGTATCATCTTAGGTAATGTATTCACCAACCTCTCCAAATCCTCATGTCCTTCCTTATCTCTAAAATAGGAGTAAACAACCCAAGTGAGGCCACCAGGAATTTAATAAGAGCATGTGGTTAAAAGAATGGTATCAGAGGACTGGGATCACTGATATATCTAAGTCTGACCATGTGTTTTGTGAGTCATTGGAACTATTTTGTGAAAGGAAGTTAGGAAGACCAGAACATGGCTAGAAAGGTGAACAGTAGAGATTGTGCTCAGGAGAATTCAGAAGCAAAGAGGATTCCATATGAAAATAGAGGCCACACATGCTACATTCTGGCAAAGAATTTATCAGCAATTTTCCTGTGTCCTGAAACTTTGCGTGAGGCTGAATTTAAAGATGATGGGCTGATTAAGCTGGTGGAAGAATTCTCAAAACAGCAAAGTATCCAAACTGCATTGTGGATATTGATGTCTGTGTTCAGCAAATTGTACATTGAATTTCAGGAGCGGAAAGTAAAGCAGAGAGACTTTATAGATTTGCAGTTTGGCCAGAAAAGCATGTGTAAACTGGGACCTAGAGAGATAGTGTTGCGGAAGAAAGTATGATGGGTGAAATGAAGGAGGAAGGGCTGGCCCAGGTGGAGGTGGGGCCAGTGGCTGCCTGGATGGAGGTGGGCCCTGAAGCTATGATAGAATAGGGCCCAGTTTCAATAATTAAAGAGGGTTTGACTACCTTTTTGCTGGTGGTAGATCTCGGTGCTCATATAATGCTAGCTTTGCTAGAAAAAAGGGGTCATGGAGGCTTCCCCCCAGATTGCAAAAGAAAACCTTGGAAACCAGGCAACATGTGGCATGGTCAGAATCCCTGCAAGAAGGCTCAAATGGGCCAATTTGTGAAACTGTGAGGATGAAGCCACAGTTGCAAGGAAAACCCCTGAGATTTGGAGATGCTAGAAATGTGGAATGGTCAGGAGGAAAGACTGCAAGCTGGGAGCCATGGAGCAGGCTAGAAATGCTTGTATGCTGCCCACTGCAATCAACCAGGCTATAGGGGTAGGGCTGCCAAGTCCCCTTGGAAGTCACATCTCACCACCATGTGTCCCAGATACAAGAAATGAAGGTACAGAATTACATGCTTACCCTGCTGGATTTTGACCCTGCTTTGGTCCCATTCCTTTTTTCTATGCCCCTATTTATCCCTTTTGGAATGCAAATTTCACTTTGTGCCATTGTACATTGGATGTATGTAACTTGCTTTGTGTTTTTACAGGGACTCACAACCAAGAGTTTACCTTGAATCTCAGAGGAGACTTTGGAATTTTGAACTATACTGAAACTGTTAAGACTACGGGAACTCTTGGAGATGGACTAAAATGCATTTTGCATTGTAA
This sequence comes from Graphiurus murinus, assembly GCA_004027655.1. Taxonomy (NCBI): domain Eukaryota; kingdom Metazoa; phylum Chordata; class Mammalia; order Rodentia; family Gliridae; genus Graphiurus; species Graphiurus murinus. The sequence goes on from PVLC010000757.1 coordinate 81,810, forward strand.
GGTGGCCATGAGGTCTAGGGGGTCAGCGCAGAGTATAATAGTTTGGATTTAGAAAGTCCCCATAGCCCTTGCAGAAACAGGGTAGCAATGTTGGAAGCAGGGCTTGATTTCTAAGGAGGGGTCCCTGGGAACATGGCCTTGGAGATTACATGGTTCCTCCTCCCTCAACTTCCTGCCTCTGTGATGTGAGAGCAGAGCCCTGCAATCTCTCTCTCCCTGCTTCCCACGGCCATGCCTGGAGCTCTGCACACCCTGCCCTCATATGGGCTAAACCCTCCAATCTTCAAAAACTGTGAGCAAATAAATCTTCCTTCCTCTAAGTTGCGTGGTCAGTCATTTGGATGCTCTTTGGAGTTTAGCAGTGAGAATGCTGATTGAGACAGCGATCCACATGCAACTGTTCAACCCAAGGCTAAAAGGCATCCTTACTGCAGCCTGGCCTCAGTTTGAGGGGAGGCATCTCCTTCAGGAGGCACAGCCTGGGGGCTGGGGAGGAGCTGGAGGCAGGCACAGTGCCAGCGCTGATGGGAGGAAGCTGGAGTTGTTTACATTCCTAATTACAGGAACCGGGGCTTCAGCACAGCCAGGTGTCATTCCAACAGACAAGGTTAATAGGATGTGAGCAGGCCCAGCTGCCACCTCTGCTCACGGGCGACAGGCGTGCAGGCAAAGGCAGACGAATTAGCCCGCAGTCTGGCCATGCTGGTCAGCTTCAGCTGTTTGGAGGCACAGGCTAAAATTCAATCTCGCAGAATCTAAATTTACCCCCCTCCACCCACCTCCTCAAGGTTCTGTTAGGATTCCTCTCCCAAAAGGGCTGCCCTGTGGGGGATAAGGGCCATGACCATGCCAGATATCTGGCCAGTGGCCCCTTCAACCCCCCAGTGGTGACATTTAGGAAGGGAATGCATGTGGCCTTGGCCTTGGACTCCACTTTGGCCACTTTCAAGTTGTGCAAACTCCAGCTAGACACTTAGCCCTTTTGGAATCCAATTTCCTCCTCTGTAATATGGGAATCTTCTGTTTAGGGGTGCTGGGAGGATAAAGTACTTACAGGCATACAGGAAAGTAGCTCAATAAATATTAGTAGAAATTATTAGCGGTATTGCTTTAATGGGCTACCTGAGCAAGTCGTGCACCCAGGCATCCATCAATTTGCAGTCCCTGCCCTGCCAGCCGGCAGACACTTTAACCAGACCTATTAACAACCTGTTTCTGATCAATGATTTATGGCTTATGCTTCCCTGTTAATGAAATGTAATTGCCAAGCCCGAAACGTAGCAAGGCGGCAAAACAAACCTTCATCTGAAAATTACATCCTGGATCCCGTAAGTAAAGCTGCAAGAACATGCAGAAATGTCTCATGATCAGAGCCCACTGCCATTAGGCCTGGCCTTCGAGGCGCATGTTGTGTTTGAAGCAGGGGAAAGAGCTCCTTGCCAAGGCACCCTCCTCCATAAAAATCAAGGCTGGAACAAGATGCCAAATTGTTTCAGCTAATGGGTTTTTGAATGAGGACTAAATTTCATTCATAAGCACCAGTGTTGGGACTAAAATAAAATGTTTATGGACACAGAGAGCATAAGCAGGGATGCTGAGTCCACCAGGTCTGCTGCCGAGTTGACTCCATTCCCCTCCATGGGGAATTAGGTTCTAGCGAGAGAAGACAGGTAATAGAAAGGAAGTAAGTATACTGTAAGCCGTGGTAGGTGGAGATGGTCATTATTGAGGAAAATAAACCCAAAAAAGAGGGAGGTTGAGGCATGGAGGATGCAGGCAATTTTATCCTATTCTAAAATACACTTTTATTGGTGCATTGTAATTATACTTCATAATGGGGTTCAGAGTGATAGCAACATACATGCACAAAGCACTTGATGTGTTTCCTTCTGGATCCCAAACCATTTCCTCCCCTTCCCCATACATGCTATTGTGATTGATATTGACAATTTCATATATGTACCTAGTATTATTTGAACTGTTGTCTTCATCAAGTCTCCTCTCTCCCCCACCATGCTCCACTGGAGAATCTCCTCCTTTATCTGAACTCTCTTTTGTTATACAATTTCTAATTTCGACCTATAAAAGGCAACATACTTCACTTTCTGAGACCAACTAACTTCATTTAATATAATATTCTCAAGTTCCATCCATTTTACTGCAAATGACATAATTTTGTTCTTCTTTATAGCTGAGTAAAATTCCACTGTGTGTACATGCCACAGTTTTGGGATCCATTCAGCTGTTGGTGGACACCCACACTGGTTCCATAATTTGGCTACTGTGAATTGTGGTGCTATATACATGGATATGCATGTATCACTATAATATTCTGACTTCAGTGCCTTTGGAAAGATACACAGGAGTGGTACAGCTGGATTACATGATGGATCCATTCTAAGTCTCCTAGAGAATCTCCACACTTATCTTTGTAGTGTCTGCACTAATTTGCAATCCCACCAATCGTGTAGAAGAGTTCCTATTTTTCAACTTCCTCTCCAGCATTTATTATTGTTTGTATTCTTGGTCATTGCCATGATAACTGGAGTTAGATGGAACCTCAGTGTCGTTTCGATTTGCATTTTCCTGATTGCTAATGACATTAGTTTTAAATAGGGTGGTTGTGCACCATACAGTGAAGATGGACTTTAAATAACTCTGGAGGAGGTGAGACGATATAACTCAGGACTTGAGCACAGAGCCAGAGTCACTCATTAAACACCCAATAAATTGTCCTGTGGCTGACATTGAGTTGTTGCTGTTGTCCCTGGAACAGTGATGTGAAAATGTGTAATAGAGAGATGTGTCAGTACCCCCAAAGAGCCATGTTACCCAAGGTATTGGGCTCTTGCATGTGCATGTCTCAGTAGGCACTTGACACCCTATCCTGTGATCCAGAGTGACCCTAACATGTGTGCAATGGGCAGGAAAAGCTACTTTTGACTCCAGGAGAGCCAGAGTATCTGGATCCATGCAGTTTTGTTTTTGTTTTTGGCACTACAGATTGAACACAGAGGTGTTCTACCTCTGAGCTACTCCTCCAGCCCTATTTTATTTTGAAACAGGGTCTTATTAACTTGCTGAGTGTCTTGCTAAGTTGTTCAGGCTGGCCTTGAACCTGCTATCCTCCTGTCTGAGCTTCCCAAGTACTGGGGTTACAGGTGTGTGCCACCACTCCTGACATTGGATCCATGTGTTTAACAAAGAGTCACCTCATCTTCTGATTGTCCCACACATGATGGGGACTCAGACATTTGCCTCATAGCCAAAATAGGTAAGGAATCTGGGGAGACAGGGAAGAGTCTGTTTTCTAGTACTCTCTGAATTCTTACAGGTTTTTGGGGAGAGGGGACTGGGCTGCCCTGTCATTTTAGCCTTTGAACTGCTGATGATTCTTAAAAAGTTAGATTCCTAGATTGTAATTTTCCCTTTCTGAGGTCAGAAGATCAAAGTTCAAATCTGGGCTTTGACACTTCCTAATGATGAGATATTAGAAAATGTCACTCACTTTCAAAGGCAGATTATATGAGTGGTATATGAGTCACAAAACCAGTTCAGGGGTAGAGATGAGACCCAAGTTTAGATCTCTCTGATTCAAAATCCCACACGCAGATGGATTTGGGATGGTAAAAGTGTAGTTCCTTCACAAGCAAGAGTATGAGTGAGGAAACATAAAGACCTAAGTAGTTCAACTTGTCTTAGCTGTCCAGTAATATTTCTTCCTAACAAAATGTTTTCTAATAACAGAAAACTCTGTTTTCTTAACAGAGTTCAAGATAGTGATAGACTCTGGATTCAGAGAGGGAAGCATTAAAAAAAGAAGAATCAATCTGGTCTCATGTCATCTAGGTAATAGTGCACACCTGTAATCCCAGTATTTGGGAGGCTGAGATATGAGGATCATAGGTTTGAGGCCAGTCTTAGCAACTTAGTGAGACCTTCAACAACTCAGTGAGACCCTGTCTCAAAATTAAAAAAAAAAATAGGTCTGGAAGTTTAGCTCAGAGGCAGAACACCCCTAGGTTCAATCTCTAGTACCTCCCCCCAAAATAATAACATCTAAGACTTACACAGTATTAGTGTGACACGGGGAAAATGCTAAGCACTGTCCAGGAATTATTGGCTTAAATTCTTACATCAAGGTAGTGTTATTGTCTTCATTTTGTAAACCTGGAAACTGAGTCCCAGCAAGTTGAGATATTTGCTCAATGTCACGCAACTAGAAAATTATGGTCAAACTCAAGCAGTCTGATTACAAAGCTTATTCTATGAGCTTCTACTGATGCAGGACTTTAAAAAGTTAGGTCACCTTAAGGCACACAGTAGGTGCTTAATTAAGGCCCACTAGCCCTAACCTTTGATAAAGCCAAACTCTTTCCTTAGTGTTTATGCACACTGCTCCTCTTCTCACTTCTAGACGTCTACTGTGATGGGGCTCCCTACCTGAGCTGCCTGAGTTGCTCCTCTTTTTCACACAGTATCCTACATGTCTATAAAGGTTGAGGAGAAAACCCACCTCTTCCATGAAGCCCACTGAGATTGTAATGAGATAACTGAGTTAATCAAATTCCAAATATTCTACCTAGAGTGAAAGTATGTTCCATTGTTCTGTTGTTTTGCTGGCTGCCATTTTTCTCCTCTAGGAACACCCCTAGAGGGGGCCCCAATTTTCTTTCAGAACCAAATACCAGAACATGTGGTTTATCTGAAGTCAAACTCCAGCAGACCTCAGGACAACTGCTACAACTATATGAGGAAGCAGACACAACTTCTGCTGGGGTAGCCAAGCTGGCCGAGTGTGAACTTGGGAAAGGCCTGTGCCCATCTTTTCCCTTACCGAAGAGAGGGCAGATGAGAATCCACAGTAAAACTGGAGATAGATACCCAATGGTGTTGTTTGAATTTCTTGATCTAGCCACACCTGAATTAGTTAAGTGATTTAATACAACTACTCTTTGCCTAAAGCCACGAGTTGGTTCCCATCACTTGCAACTAAAATACCCTTTAACAAAGCATAAACTTTTCACTACTTTATCCCAGGACCTTAATCCTTTTGTGATTTTCTATTATGAAAAATGCAATCTATTGCCTCAGAGATTGTATACACTCCTTAAGGACATCACCACCTTCCTTTGCCAAGGCATGAGTATTTATAACAGAGTCATGGTTACTGGCGCTTAATCAAGTTAGTTAGAATTACCTGGTGAGCATCCCTGGGTCTTGAAGCTCACAGTATCTATGGTACTATGGACAGAGATGGAGTTAGAGTCTCCTATTATCTCTGAAGTATATCAGTGAACACCTTGGAAAAATTTGTTCACCTGCCAGAGAGTCCTGATATAAATTGGAGAAAATAATAAACATGGGGCTTTGGGTATTAAAGTGAAGTAAGTGATAGAATAATTTCTTGGTAAAGGCACATTCTCTTCCCATTTCCTTGGCCCCTTACTCCATTTCCACTCACTCTGGAAAATACACCTGCTGTTCCAGACAAGCGAATGAGTAGAAATTAATTTATCCAGACAGACATATCAATTCCACTTGGAAACGTACAGAGGCCTGTTGGACCCGTGTACACAATGCAACAGAAAAAAGCATCGGCACCACCTCCCAGCCGTGAGGGCTCTCATGAGACCTCAATGAAAAGGTTGTTGGGGAAAATCTTTTGCAAACTGCAAAGTGCTATACAGAGGTGCATGAGAAGGGTCAGGTGGCTAAAGTGCATATGCTCTCTAGAGGTCAGCAGGGTGCCATGCATCCTTCTCAATGTTAAAACAAGTCCCAGCAAAGGGCAGTGAAATGAGAAATAATGCAGGGAACACCTTCCAGGTGTTGGGCGTCAAACTAAACATTGAGTACATATCTGGTCACTGCAACTCACTCTATAAGGCATGTCCTGAGCCCTGCCTATGTGCTCCTTCCTGGGGTATGGGATTGACGAAATGGTCTCAAAAACTTTAGACTCACCAAGGAGATAAGAAGAAAGACCTTGATAAAGACACAAGTGGAGGCCTGTCCAAGGTACTGAGTGGGTTGGGGGAGCTATGCAGGAGACACTTGCCAGGTCTCTGGGATGCCTGTTGGAAGGAGTGACTGAAGGGAGCTGGTGTACAAATACCATAGCTCCTTCATCCCTTGGGTGGGACAACCTTGACCCTTAAATTCTACCTTGGCCTCTAGAATTCCCCTGGTGGGATTAAGAACCCAAAGTGAGCTGGGTGTGGTTGTGTATGCCTGTAATACTAGTCCTTGGGAGGCTGAGACAGGAGTATCACAAGTTCAAGGCCAGCCTCAACAACTCAGCAAGGCCCTTCACAATTTAGTGAGACCTTGTTTGAAAATAAAATATAAAAAGGGCTGGAGGTGTAGCTCAGAGGTAGAACACCCCTGGGTTCAATCCCGAGCACCACAAAATAAAATAAAATAGAAAAGAAATCACAGTAGTAATTCATGGTTGTATACCTTCCCTTTTTTTCCTCCTGTCTCCACTCCCCTATCAGTGTTTCTTGGAATCACCTTCCAGATATATGATGCTATCTCCAATTTGGGGCAACCCAAACTAAGACACTGTAGGGTAAGAATCACCACACCTACGTTACAGATGAAGGAACCAGGGCTTGAGGTCATACAGATGCTTCCACCACACCCTCAGGGTAGATGCCAGGATTTGCAACCAGTTTTTGTAACTACCCTGCATATGCGCACTCAGCAAACCCTGAAGGGGCTCCAGGCAGGAGGACCCTCAGATTCTCCACTGTGGACTCCAAGGTTGGCAAATGCTGCTTATTTCTCTCCCCAGAAGACACCTTGGGTGGCGCTAAGGAGTCTATCATTCACTTGGCTCATTCATATGTATTGCGAGTCCATTCAGCACCAAATGCTGGACCACCCTATCGTCCTATGCAATCAGTACTGACACAGGACAATAACAGGCAGGGCTCGTCATCCCTGATGCATGGTGGTGGACATGGAGGCTGATGCTTCTCACCAGATCCCCAGCTCCGAGGAAACAAGACAAAGGGGGGAAGAGAACTGGGCTGAAGCTGGGTGTAGTGTTGCATGTCTGTAATCCCAGTATGTAGGGGCCTGGGGCAGCCTCAGCAATTTAATGAACCCCTCAGCAACTTAGTGAGACCCTGTTTCAAAATAAAATAGGGTTAAGGGTGTAGCTTGGAGGTAGACTATCCTTGGGTTCAATATCCAGTACCAAAATACCAAAAAATAATAAGATAAAATTGGCCTCAAGTGCCCAGGCTGGGGGTTATATGATCAGAGTTGGCGTAGTACACCTTGTCATCTTGGAAGGATGCTGAGCCTTTGTTCCAGTCTTTCTGAATCATGCTGTATGTCCCCCTGGGATCCAGAGTTCACTGCAGGACTAAAGATAAAAGAACCCACACTTCCCCCACAGCCCCATGTCATCCTTTAATAAACCTCCATCCCACCAAGGATTCTCTGTGAGAGTCTATTCCTCTGGGTTTTCAGAAACCTGACTCACAGGCTGGTGAATCATGTGCATTTCACAGCATGCAGCCCGCGCTTTCATTCATTCGTTCATTCATTCAACACGCTTTGAAGAATCCTCAACTTCACGCGTGCTACACTCTGCTATGGGCTGGGGAATCAGAGATGAATAAGACAAGAGTTTCTGGCCTCCAGGGACTCAGGCATCTACAAGGAATGACAATCCAGAGGTGATTGTGACCAGGAAAATAGTCAAAGGAAGCATAGAGGGTTTGTAGGAAGGGCTGACTACCCAAGGGAGATGGGGATGCTATTAAAGGAGCCTTAAAAAAAGAAAAGGGAATTCCAGACAGAGTGCACACCATGAACACATATCCAATGAGTGCAAATCACTGGCCAAGCCCCGCCCTTGGGGCTGTGCATACCTTATTCCACTTGTCATTCACAAAATTCCTAGGGTGTAGTAGTGTCTTCATTTCATAGCTAAGGTTAAGTCAAAATTGATATACAGCAAAGAGCACAGTGCTCCCACACTCTGAAGCCTGGCTATTCCCACAGAAGGGTACAGAAGTTGGTCAGGCTGGAATACAGGTGGCTCAGGGTGGAAAGTGGAGGAGAGAGCCCCAAGAAAGTCAGGCTCAGTTGTGGGAGAGACCCTCATGGCAACCTTGTGTCTGTCCTATCACGACCTTCACTTGACCCGTATTTCTTCTGTCACTTGTCATCAGCCAGCACAGTATATATTTAATTATTCAGGCGACATCACTTACCTCCTTTTACTAGAAAGTAAGGAAGGATTTTACATGTTTTCTTTACTCTTGTATCCTCAGTGTCCAGAATGGTGCCTGCTCCCCAGATGGTACTCAATAAACATTTGACAAATAAATAATAGGCTGCTTCAGACTGACATCTAGAACATTAGCCTATAGGCACAAGCACTGAAACAAATATGAAGGTTTTAAGTAGAAAAGTGTGATGCTCAGTTTTATTTAGAGAGCTGTGGGCTAGCAGGCATTTGCCCCTAAGAAGTAAAGCCAGGCGCCTGCTGTGACCAGGGAAGAGAGAATGAGGCAATAGGGAGTCAGGATCACCCCAAATAGGTTTCCAGATGGTGCTCTGACTCAGGACCTTTTAACAAACATGGTCTACCTCTCTTCCTGGGGCTTTTGGAAGGCATAGGAATGGCTATTTGTCAAAGAGTAAATACTAGGACATCAGGAAATCCACGTCCCAGCTGGGGAACCGAAGATCACAGAACATGAGGTCTCGAGATGGAATCATCAATTCCTCTCCCCAGCATACACCAGCAGCCCCAGGTGCATTCCGGCCAGGGTGGATGCTCTTTATTCTACCAGGGAAGATCCCTCAAAAGTGGGATGTGTAGGGACAAACAAGGTCCATTGGGCTCATGGATAAAGTCCCGTGCAAGTGTGCAGGTGTAAATACACACACATGCTGCCACATGTTCACACATAATCTCCTAAATTCCCCATGAAACAGGACTACAGCTGTCACTGAGGTATTATGACACTCTAGGTGTCACAGCCATGCATGTCCACGTATGATCTATGGGACTGGTGCTTGCCATTATCTCCATCCTGTCAATAGGACCTGAGCCTCCAAGATATGTCCATTCATTTAATTGACGTTTACTCAGTGTCTCCCATATGCCAGGCTGGGGATGCAATGGGGAAAATACACCTCGTGTCTCTGTCCACTCGGGCTTTAAGTCCAGTGTAGACACAATCATTAATTTTAACAACTGGATAATGGCATTAGTTATATGATGGAGAGGTACAGTGTGCTACATGGCTATGTGAGACTGATAATCTGGCCTGAGAAAGAGCTTTGAGCACAGGGGAGAAGTTGAGGTAGGCATATGGAGTATATCTTTCATTTTGAGGCTTTGACATCCTGGGACCTTGCTGGCACTGGAAAAGACTGTCCCTCAGAGCCAAGTGTAGTGGCATGTACCTGTAATCCCAGTACTTGGGGGGCTGAGGCAGGAAGACTGCAGGTTCAAGGCCAATCTCAACAACTTAGTGAGACCCTCAGCAACTTGATGAGACCCTGTTTCAAAATAAAAAATAAAAAAATAGGGTTGGGGGTGTGGCTCACAGGTAGAATGACTCTGGGTTCAATCCCCAGTACCCAAACAACAACAAAAAACCAAACAAACAAAAGACTATCCCTCAGGTTATCTAATTCCTGGAGTTAGCAAACAACTTTCCCTGGACTAAATTTTTCACATGCAAAACAACAAATCCTAAACCCAGGTTCCACAACTGCCACCTTTATGGCATTCTCAGTGCCAAGCTACAGTTCATTTGCCCTAATTATTCTAGAGACAATACCTTTTCCTACCCACCCCTCATGAAAGTTTCCTATAGAAGAAGAGCTATGAACCCTAAAAGGAGCCGCTCTCACTTTGGAGGTGGCCCATATTCTCCCTTGAGTGTGTATTTCTCGTTTTTCTAAACAAATCTCTATGTCTCTGGTTGGTGCTGAAATTATTTTCCAAGGACCTGTCCCCACTCTACCAGCCCAACCCAGAGATGTGTTTTCCTCTCTCCCACTGGGAAGTGCTCCAAGCCCTTCCTGAAATCAACCCTCCTCTTATGAGAGTTAACAAAACCTCAAGTGGTCGCAATAAGAAGGAGTTGGAGGGAACAGATACATGAGAAAGGAATGGAGGGAGGGCAAGGGGTCAAAGATGACCTTAGGTTTGTTGTGTGCACAATGAGGCAGGTGGTGTTACCATTCAAGAATGGCCCATAGGAAGGGAGGAAGCCATGTTTAGGAAAGGGGAGGGGAAGAACCCAGGTCATTTGAGGGTTTTGCAGGACATCCCGCGGGAAGCTAGAAGCAGGGTTGCGAGCCTGAGAGACAGACAGCAAGTAAGACCTCATCTGGGCACAGCTGCAAACCCCTCTCTGTCACTGGCCTACATCTAGATACGTCTCCAGACCTTACCTCCCCGCCATTTAAGATGTCCTCCTCTTATAAGAGCCTTGCTATAATTTCCTGTTTCTGATCCTTAGGAAGTCAGCTATGGAAAACATAAAGAGGGTTCTGAGAACTGGTACCTGTGTGGATCTGAATTTTGGCACACTAGTAGAGAGGAAAGTAGCTTTTCTGCTCATGTTCAGTTGAGGAAATTGAGGTTTGACTCACTCAAGATCATCCACTTGACCAACAAAGGATATGAGAGGTAAACCCTGTTCTGTGCACATCGTGTTCTGTACTTTAATCACTACACCACACTCAGCTGGAGCAGAGGATGGTGAGCGATGGCCCCAGACCAAATCCAATTTTCCTCTGTTTTTGTAATACAGTTGTATGTGTGGTACTGGGAATTGAACCCAGGGATGATCTACCTCCTAAACTATACCTTCAGCCCTATTTTATTTTGTAACAGAATCTCACTAAGTTGCAGAGAGCCTCACTAAGTTGCTGAGGCTGGCCTTGAACCTATGATCCTCCTGCCTCAACCAGGCAAGTACCAGGATTACAGGTGCACACCATCACTCCTGGCTTGTAATACAGTTTTATTAACACAAAATACGCACATTCAGTACAACCTGTGGCTGTTTGTGCACTACAATGGCAAGGCTGAATCATTAGAACAATGATTATATGGCTTGCCAAGTCTAAAATGTTTTCTTTTAGGTTCTTTACAGAAGAAAAGCTTACTGATTCCTGTTCTAGAAAATGCCTCTGAACTGACTGTGAGTCAGACACACTACAGGACCACATTCCTTCATGGTAGACATCTTAATCACCATTTTGCACAGGAAAAAACAGAGTCTCAAAAATCGTAAGGTATCAGACATAGCTAATAAGTGGTGAGACCAACTGCACACCTGGATTCCCCTCCCTCCAAACCCTTCAATTTTGGAGGGGGGCTTCCTCTCCCTCCAAGAGCTTTCAATTACAACTCACCAACTTCCAAGAAAGATCCCTGGCTGAGGGCTGCAGGTAGGGGTAGGAATCTGGCACCACTGGACACAGCAGGACGCCCACCCAGTAAGTGACAGAGCTCCTCCTTCCCTCCACGGAAGACTGTCAATGGCTGCGGTTGCTATGGCTTTAATTAAAGAATAAACAATGTCCTTCCACTTTCTTTTTATAGACCAATTATCATGGGACTGGGGATTTGAATTCCAGAGAAAGCAGTGACTTGAAATGGTGTTAAGTCTGTCTGGGAGTGGGATTCTGAAAATCATTCAAGGGCAGGTTTGAAACCTTGGTTATGATTCTATGGGGGAAACCATTTGTAATGAAACTTGGGGCTGGATCACAGGATGGTGGATATGTGAAGACTCTTCAGGTTTTAGAGCTCTGTGTTACCCATGGATTCAGTATTGAGGGTACACATTGAGAGAATTAAGATATGGAAGGCGATGGGAATTTGAAGCTTGAAGAGGGCATGGTGTGCTCAGAGAACTAAAAGGGTTGACGTGCACTTGGGGTACATGGTGCAGGAGGGGAGTGGTGAAGAATGAGGCACGAGATGCATTATCCACATTTACACAGAGCAAGAGAAGCAAAACTAGAAACGCTTGTGACGTGCCAAGGATGCCCACACAAATTAGAGCATCAGAGTCGTGCTCCAGCAAGTGTGTAAGGTGAGAATTAGCCTTGATTTTAAAACTGACAACTGTAATAATATATCACAAAACTGTCCTTGTATAACAAGAAAAATACTGATGTATGCTAAGCAATTAGTCTGTGCCAAGTAATAGCTGAGTTATTGAAAAATATAGTTTTCCCTCTCACACAGTATATATGTGGGGAATGGGTTCCAGGTCCCTCCACAGATACCAAAATCTGTAGATTCTGACGTGCCTGATACAAAATGGCATAGTATTTGCACAGAACGTAGGTACATCCTTCAGTAATCTTCAAATAATCTCTAGATTTGTTATAATTCTTAATGCTATGTAAATAGTTGTCATACTGTATTGTCTAGGGAGTAATGACAATTTTTTAAAGTCTGTGCATGTTTAGTACAAATGCAATAGTGTTTTTCAAATACTTTCAATCAGCAGTTAGTTGAGTCCACAGATGTGGAATTCATAAATATAGAGAGTCCACTGTATCTTTTCATTCCATCTGCCCAAGATCTTCGGAGAAACATTAGGAAACTATAGCCCATGAGCCAAATTCCTCCAGTGAGCTCAGGATGGTTTTACATTATTAAGTTTTAAGTAGCTGAGGCTGGCTTCAAACCTATAATCCTCCTGTCTCAGCCTCCCAAGTACTGGGATTACAGGTGTGCACTACCACACCTAGCTTAAGTAGTTTTGCACACCAGTATCATGGACATGGTTGTTTCTATCATTCTAAACCTTGCTATGATGTGTAGTTACAATGCATCAACCAAAGTACATACAAATCCAAAGAGGAATATTTGTGATGTGAAAATGATGTGAAATTCACATTTCAGTGTAAAGTTTATTAGAACACAGCCATGCCCCTTCATTTACATGTTGTCCACAGTTGCATTTGCACTGCAAGGCCTCAACTGAGTAGTTGTGGCAGTGACTGAATGATCCACAAAGCTAAAGATACGTACTATCCCTGGTGCCTTACAGAGTTTGCCAGCTCTGGCCCTAGGAGATGGGTAGACACTATTCCTAAGCCCACCTTACCAGTGCAGGAACAGAACTTTAGGTAGTACACTCTAGCCAAGTTTGCACAGGGACAATGTGATCGAGCTGTGGATAGGAACTGGTACTCTGATTCCAGATACTACATGGCTAAATAAAAACCCACACACTTCCTCCCACCCACTGCCCCTACCACAACACCAAATGTTTTCTGGAGAATCAACAATGAAGACAGTGGAGAAATAAACTGAGACTCGTGGAGAAATATATGCAGAGCCACACCAAATTTAATCCACAAATGACCCCTGAGGATTTGAAAACAAGCTATGTGAGCTACTTGTAACCAAATCAATGCAATTTAGAAAAATTAAATATTTTCCACCAAATTAATATAGAACAAATTTATAAAATTCACTGCTGTTGAGTGTATAGTTTTACAAATATATTCAGATATATTCGGTGAAAATATGTACTAGGATAAACTTGGAAGAAATTAAACTGGCAACATTATTCAACCTCTCTTCTTACTCAAGGGCTCAGCTGAGTAGTTGGGGCAGTGACTGAATAAAGTTAACTCTATCTCTAAGAATCCTTTTTAGTTAAGTCATTGGTGATGCACAAAGGAACTAACGTTTATGTGCACCATGGCATACTATTAATAAATGGGAGGAAAAGTCTGAAACTGGTAAATAATCAAATAGATTATATGTCACACAATTTGGACATTGCAGGCATTTGTAAAACTCATATTGTTTTAAGAACGTTTAGTGTGTGAATTTTATTCTGAGTGAGCTCAGAAGCCCTTCAAGAGATTTGACAGAGAAGGAACATGCTTGGATTTAACATTTAAAAAGGATCTCTCTTCCTGCCAGGTAGAGAATAAATTGCACGAAGGGCGAGATTACCAATGAGAAGCCTGTTGTGCCGTTCTAGGCAAGATGCAATATAATGCTGATGAGTGGGGCCACGGTGAAAGGAAGAGGTCACCTATATGCTTTCCAAAAGTAGAAATGGCAGGATTTGCTGATGTATTAGTAGCTGTAAACAGTGAGAGCAGAAGTCAAGGAGGATTCTAAGGAATCTGACCTGAGCTATTGGAAGAATGCACTAGGTATTTGCTGAGGTTGGGAAATTGGCATGGGAGGAAATTTAGGAAGACAAAAAGAAAAGCAAGGGTCTAACTTTGATGCATTAAGTCCAAACTTCTTACTGTGGTACCTTCAAGTGATTCTATAATTTGGAATATGTCCATGATCTCTTTTTACAAGTTATTAAGGGCTAGTGGCCTATCATTTCTTAAAACATGTTTTCTAGTTACAGATTCTTTTAGAAATTGTAAAATATCACTTGTTATAGAAAATTTGAAAAATCAAGAAAAACACAGGGAAAATTAATATTGCTTATAAAATTGGCCATTTCTTACAGACAACCAGTTTTTCTCTGCCTCTGGATGACATGTTCCAGGCTGTTTTTAGAACATGGTCCTGGAAGTCACTGAAGCACTCCCCAAGCGGAAGAGGTTCTTTGCCATGGTGAACTCCAAGGGTCTAGCATCTTCCTTTGCTAACTTCTCAACCGGGACACATTTTCTATCCTAAAAGCCAGAATAAAGGATTTATTCTGGGGGAATTTGCATCATTTAATTTCTGAGCTTCAATTTCAACATGATTTTCATATTATTGCAGAGGCCTACCCAAGATAGGAAAGTGAGTAAGCAGCTTAGTGCCTCCATGCCCCATGATGCTATCCAAGACATCACAGAGGGGGAGTTAAAAATAGCAAATGATCTTGGAGGCCAAGCAAGATCCCTTGAGATCTTGCAAAATCTAGTGTTGGATAAAATGTCAATAGCTAACGGCTTAATGACTGATCACAAAGGTATGTAAATAAATACAACTCAGAGACATGTAAAGCCAAGTTCTCAAAAAGAAAGGCAGACAGAGTCCAGAGAATTATGAGGAATGTATACATTTAAAATTGTTTCAGTTGTGTAACAGGTATATGCAAGAGCCTCATTTCTGCTCCTAGCGATTGGAAGAATGTACTAGCCAATGCTGGCCAAGGAGCTGGGGTCAGACCCTTGTCCTTAGAAGCATACCATTTTGTACATATAATACTCAGGAGACACACAAATTATTTATTTATTTATTTATTTGTTTATTTATTTATTTATTTATTTACTTTTCCTGAAGGATTATTTGCAGAGAGAGTGAGAAGGGCTGTTTTTTAAGCTCTTGGGCATTTTGGAAGAGTGTTTAGGGAAAGAAGTCAAATAGCTTGGGGCTGTGCTCTTCCAATTATTAGAAAAATCATGTAACTTTCCTATCAGTTTCTTCACCTATAAAATGTGGACCATAAAAGACCATTAAACTTCTGAGTTCCTAAAAAGTACTCAATAAATGTTTGTAGTTGTATATTTGGGTATATGATCATCAAAGTATTCACACTTGGCAAAATAGCTCCATTGTCACATGAGGAAGTTGAGATGCAAAAGGGTAAGTGACATCCAGGGTCACAGACCTAGATTCTAGAATTAAAAGCATTAACATTAGCCCTGAGTTCTTAGGGTTATTTTCTAGTAGACAGGTCAGGCTGAGGAAAGAATGGCAATCTCTTTATGGGCATTTCTTGGAGAAGGGTCATGAAGGAGAAGGAGTCAGCCTTCTGACACCTTGGTAATGGCCAGATTGTAATGAGCAGGAAAGATGGCCTCTTTCCTGAATTTTAATACATGGGTTTAGAGCCTCCCAATTTTCCCCCTCCTTAGGCCACACATTGATGCCTGTAGCAATTCTCACCTTAAAATCTTTCCTGGCTTCCTACTTCCAAACTCCGATTAAAATCTGGCACTAGCCTAATTTCCCAACCTTCAAGTATCTTTGCCTTCCAGACAAAATGGACAATTGCTAATCTCTGTGCACATCTGGGCTTTCCAGCTCTGGATCTCTGCCCTCTCATGAAAATACAATAATCATTTTCTACTCTGTGGTCTTTGTTTTTAAATGAACATCCCTCCCTTCAGTGCACTGGAAGCACATTGAAGAGGGACCCGCTTATGATTCAGCTGCCTAGTTATCCCTCTCCTAGCATGCAATAGCAATGAGAATGCTGTGTTTGATCTAGTAGGAAACACAATGAACATCTGCTGAAAGATGCTTAAAAAATAACAATATGAGTAATAATAATAACTGCAGTTATATCCAGTATGAATTATGACCCTGACACTCTTCTAAATGCTTTACTTTCATAACTCATTTATTTCTCATGGTGGTGGGCAGCTTCTGATGGCTCCCAAGAATCCCCTCCAACTTCCTAGCACTTGCACCCTGTATAATCCTCTCCCTTCGACTGTGGGCTGTACCTAATGACTCATTTTATTGAATGTTATGTGCAGAACTGAAATTACAAAAGACTGAGACTTCTGTCTTGCTGGGCTCTCCATTGTGTCCTCTTGCTTGCTCTTTTTGATGAGTCAAGCTGACATATGAGAAGCTGCCCTGTGCATGCATCCACATGCCAAGGGGACAAGAGAAGACTCCAGCAAATAGCTTGAGAGTGACTGAGAACCTCAGTCTAACAACTACAAGGGAATGGGTCCTGACCACACCCTTATGAGTGGGCTTGAAAATTGACCTATACTAAGCCATAAAATAATTACATAGGTCAACACTTTCTGTAGCCCTGAGAGGCTTGGAACAGGGGAGAGCTATGCCTGGCTTCCTGACTCGTAGAAACTGGGAGGTGTTATTGTTTTCACTCACCAAGTTTTTGATACAAAGCAATAGGAGGTCAATGTAATCACATGTTACACAGCAATAGATATCCAATATTACCTCCTTTTACATGATATAGTCAATATGACTACCTGCTACATAGCACAGATAGCCAATGCATCCACTTTTACCATTCCATTATGTAGATTAGGAAACCAAAGCCCCAAATGGTTCCGAAATTCCATGCAAATCACGTACTTAGAAAGCAGCAGATGCAGGACTTGAACCCTGGTGGTCTGGCTCCAACATCTTCACTCTTGACTACTAATGATACAATAATAACAGGGAATGGATGAATGTGTTGATGAATGGATGAGTGGATGAATGGGATGGATAAGTAGGCAGATGGATAGGTGGGTGGGTGGATGGGTGGGTGGGTGAGTGGGTGGGTGGGTGGGTAAATGGATGGATTTATATATGTATGTATATGAGGATGGATGGTTGAGTGAATTTGTGTGTGTATGGATGGTTAGATGGATGGATAAATCTATAGATGGGTGGGCTTATGTGTATGTTTGTATAGATGGATGAATGGGTGGATGGATTTTTTTCTGTATTTATGTGTGGGTGGATGGATGGATGGATGGATTTACGTATGTATGTTTTTATAGATGAACGGAGGGGTGGATGGATGAATTTACGTATGTATGTATATATGTATGTATGTATATAGGTATGTATGTATGTATATGAGGATGAATGGTTGAGTGCATTTATGTGTGTGTGGAAGGATAGATATATAGATGGGTGGGTTTATGCGTGTATGTTTATATAGATGGGTGGATGAGTGGATGGGTTTATTATGTATGTAGGGGTGGGTGGATGTATGGATGGATGGGTTTATGTGTGTATATTTTATAGATGGATGGATGTGTGGATGGATAGATAGGTGAGTGAGTGGATGGTTGGGTGGGTGGATGGATGAATAGATAGATGGATGAATAGATGGCTGCATGTTCCCTGACTGAAGGTGCCATCCCTTGGGGAGAGAAGAAAATGGTAGACTCACTATTAACCTCACCAAATTGTACCATCAGCCTCAGACAGACTATTTTACTAAAAAGTATCCTCTGCAAGAATGTCTGTGTCTGGCTGAAGGCAGTGTTTGGGTGGGAGGGAGCTAAGCAATGAATAGAAGATAGACTGCACAAATGAGAAGCCATGCAATTATACAACAGCTAGAAGCTGGAAGCAGGCTTCCATCAGATACATCATCTTGTCAAGCCATGTTACCGGTAACTGCTTCCTTTCTCTCTCAAAAGAATATAAAGTCTTCAAATAAAGAATTTGCTATTACCCATTTTCCTATCCCCGGTGCCTCATAAAGGGCTTGTCATAGAAAGCGTAGTTGTAGAAAAGGTGTCCAATAAAGAGGCCCCTGTGAAAGAAATGAATTGGTAAATAAATAAAAGGAAACATAAATGAATAGATGGATGAATGAAATTACTTTATGATGATTAGCACAAGGATGTATTTAACTGTGAACCTCTTTAACATCTAATTTGAGTACAAAAATAATTATCCAGGGACCCAAACTCTCCCTTCACTTTAAAACAGCAGAGGAAGGAGGAAAGAAAACTAATATTTACTGAGCACCTATTATGTCCCAGCCCATCTCCTGAAATCATATTTAATCTCCACAATAGCTTGGCTGTCCTATTTCCATTTTGCAAAGGGGAAGCTAAAGTTCAGAAAGGTAATATGGCTACTAATTCAGACTTCTGAACCCATGGCTTCAGACACCAAAGTTCGTTTCTTTGCCTATGCTACCAAAACACCTGCTGAATGCATGGTTAGGGGAAGGGAGGTATGATCATATTTAAGATGAGAGCATTTCATCCTGTCTACTGATGAAGGTAACTGCACTGCACATTTATTTGTCCATTTAAAAACATAGTTCACCAGTACCCATCATGCTAGGTGATGCTCTAAGCCCTAGGAGCAGCAGGTGTGTTTGGGGCTGGGGTTTGGAAAGGAGCTTTCTTCCTGGGGAAGCCCGACACAGGTGCCTAAAGTCGGAGCATGTGACCATAATGGAGCTCACGCTGAATAATCGGCTCATCCTCCTAGCCTTCTGGATGATCTGAAATGGGGACCATCTGCTCCTTATCAGCACATGACAAGCTCAAGTTCAAGTTCATCCTATGGCAAACCCTTCACTTTCCCTGAGGAAAGATGAGAGGGGACACGAAACTGCTGCATCCGCACTGTGTCAGCCACCTGTCCGCACGTGCCTCATTCAACACTGATCAACACTGACGTGAGCTGCTAAGTCACCATGACCTTCACTTTGCTGAGGAGAACACTGGCACCCGGAGAGGGGAAGGGACTTGTCCCAGGTCATGTCTAGAAAAAAAGAGGAGCAGTAATTGAACTAAGAGCCACACAGCTCTAAAATTCAGACTTGTAGCCAATGCTGTGGTGTCTGACATCTGCTTTGCAAAGCACTTTTACAAGCACGCGCACACACACACACACACACACACACACACACAGACAAATATACACATATATATGCACATGTGTACACACACACACACACACACACACACACACACTTCAGACCATGCCTCCATCCCCAGGGAGTGCTGTACAGGTAGATGGCCAGGGCCCCATCCGTCAGCAAGATAGTACTGTTCTTGAATTAGTTAGGCAGGAAGCCTCTACAATAGTCATGATCCTAGAAAATTCTCTGTTTCGGGGAATAAAATGTCTATTCCAGACAGAAAACTGCCCTAAGCTTCTCTCCAAAGACTCTTGGCCTGGAGGATGGGACTGTGAGAGAAGCATTAAAGAATACTAAACCACTAGCCAGCAGCTCCAGTACGGATGAGGCAGGTATAGAGCGTAAATAATAAATAATGTTAGCAATAATTGTCACCCGTAGAAATAACTAGAGCCTTCATTGATAGTAACCAATATTGTTACCTTTATTAACCCATTGATTTCTCAGACTGTTTTGTAGATTTTAAACGTAAGGAAATACAATGCACAGATTAAGTAACCAGGCTCATGTCACACTACCCTTAAGGGACAGAGGGAGGACCTGAACCCAGGCCATCAGGACCTAGAGTCCACACTCTGAAACACTACCTTCTGCAACTTATTAATATGAGTACAGGAAGAAGGCTGAAGGTAACAATATTAAAACCCACACGAAATGGTAATTGGCACGGGCCACTCAACCTCCATGTCAGAGAAGTAATAGCAAATGGAGAGCTGTGCACGGGTACCATTTGTAGAGGGAGTCACTTCCTATCCCCCACTGCTTGCTCCCATCCAGATTTTGGGTGAAATGTCCAGATTTAAGCTGTCTGCACTGTGCTGAACACACGTGCAGGACACAACTTCTCACGCTTTTTCCATTGGTGACTTATTCTGGGGATGGCAGGTCCCAGCCCCAGGCCCTCCACTGCGCTAGCCAGTCTTCCCCGAGATGGTTAATTCTGCCTGCAAGGGCCTTTTCTGACCCTGAGTTAAAGCCAGCCCCATCCAGCATCCATCCCTCCCCTGAAGAGCCTCCCACCTCTCCTGTAATCACGATGAGATTAATCCCTCCGGCCTCTGACAGCCCTTCACATATTTTGATCATTGGGATGATTTCTGAGCTGACATAAATCTTATCCCATATAACGAGAATGATAAAGAGGGAAACAGTCACAGGCCGATTAGAGCTGCTGAGGTCACTGCCTTTTGGGCAGCTCTGTAAGCAGCCCCTGGCCCTGGGATCTCTCCCACCCCCTGGCAAATATGGAGGTCACTGTCCTCACCTGGAGGCTCCAGCCCCACCCCTGGCTCAGTGCACAACCCCTTCCTCCTCCTCTCACATGTGTCCAGGAGGTGATTCACAGATCAGCTCAATGAAACTAAGGCAGTCTAGTGATGCTAGCTTCATGACCCAAAGACACATATGCCCCTAACTTAACCATGCTTCTATACTTCTAAGAGACAGGTTATGTGAGCAACTTTGTTAACTTTTTATATTTTATAATTCTTCTTAAAGAACATGTTATGATATATACCAAAAGGGAAGCTAGGAAAAAATTGGTATACATGAGGGACTCCAGATAAAGGAGAAACCCTACTGGAGTAGTGGAGGGGGTCTTGTGAAGCAAGGTGGGCAGAAGACAGTTGAAGAAAACACTTCAAATGATGCTGTGTGTAGGTATGAAATTCAATTCTCAATGCCAATCTCTGCATCCCATACAGGGAAGGGAAAGAAGTGAGGTGGGATCCAGGGGGAAGTTCACCAAGTGCTGTGTGCATGTATGTTCATATCACTCTGAATTTCAATGTGATGTGTGATTACCATGCACAAACAAAATATATTAAAATAATATAAAAGGGCTTGTTGAATTTCTGAATTTAAAATGAGAACTATGAAATGCATCTCTCAGTCTAGACCAGTGGTTCTCCCAGTTATGCTTGTACTGGAATCACCCAGAGGGTTTGCAATAACTTGGGTGCTGGGGCTCACCTGCAGAACTTCTATATACAGACACAGCTCCGGGGTGGAGCCCAAGAAGCTGTGTTTCTAACAGGTTCTCAGGTGATGCTGAAGGTGTAGGTCTGGGTACCATGTCCTGAGAACCACCACTTTGAAGCATCTGAATGTACCCATCAAAGTGATGGGGGCCATTGTCTGACTCCAGTATCTGCCAAGCAGCTTCATCTCTGACCCCAAGCTCCTATCAAGCTTCTTCTACAGAGCTCTATGCAACCTGCCCCAGGTAGAGCTCCACCTCCACTGCCCACTACCACCATCTCACATCCGAGTAGAGACAGGCAAGCATATGCTGCAAGACTCTCTCCCAGTCACCTCGCCTTCCCAGAGAAGAAACAGAGAACAGCGATAACAGTGTTCACCTTTGTATAATGTCATTGCAATTTCCAGGGACTCAACAACTTGTTCACTTCATGGTCAAAAGCCAACCTTCCAGCTTCTGGCCAATTCCTGGAGGAACTCAAACTATCCATGAAGGACAGAAAATCAGTGGCAGGTCACAGAGCAACTCGGGTCACTTTAGGTCACAGCCTGTGGGTGGGAACACCAGGCAATGTCTTCCAAGGGAGGAGCTGGGGCTTGAGGTGGCACAGACACTCCATTGGGCCCTGCCAGGAGCTGGAGGATGGTTTCTTGGGTGTGTTCTGAAGATATATGCACACTGGTCCCCGACATCCTTCTGACAGGGAAAAACTGTGACATCCCTGTAGAGTGAGGGGCAGACAGAGCAGAGTGCAGGGGCTCAAGTGAAGACTACACAAGTTCAATTGTTTTCTAGCCATGTGACATTGGCCATGTCCTTTAACCTCCCTGGACCTCATTTTCCTTCACCTGTGAAGTAGGTAAAAACAGTCCTGTCATCTTAACATGTCAGTATGAAAATCAAATAATCTATTCCATGTAATCCACTGACAATAGTGTCAATGTCACTGCCTCTTGTGTGTCTTGTTTTATCTCAATGCAGAAATACATTGTTAAATTATATGTATGGTATGGGAGAGGTATTTGGGGAAAATTCTGTAGTTGAAAAAGACATGATGATCTATGATCAAGTATATGTGTTAGTATTTTGCTCATTATGATTCTAGGTAACAATAAAATGCCTTAAATCAAATCAGCAAAGGCAGGTGAACAATCAACATGAAGCCTGAGATGGAAATTTTTTAGTTAAGATGCTTGAAGTCACAAACATGAAAAAAAGGAAGGGATTTGCAAGGATACATTTTGCAGAAAATATTGATGGAACCATGAACAGAAGAGCCAGTTATTCATAGAAGCAAATACATTGAGCCGAAAGACTCAGCAACTCAAATACAGCTCTCACACTGCCCCAGCTACATTGACTGCTGTGTGAAAGGTATTCTGGCCCTGGAAATAGCACAGTGCCTTCTGCTTGTGGCTTCAGCAATGATCCTTGACTTTTTACGGATCATCAAAGCTGATACTGGCATCCCTCTGTCTGCACCTCTTCTGAAAGGAACCATCCCCCCAGAGACTGCAGGGTAGGTGGGGATCCTCCTACCACATCTCTTTAACTCCTCTTCTTCAGGAAACGCTCAGTGCATATTGCTAGTGCTGAATCCATCACCCCCTTCTGTCTTTACAATGACCCCCATGAACCTGTGATTGTCTTTAGAACAGAGGCTATTTCTAATTTGTTTTTATATATCTAGTACTTAGCCTATTGCTTGGCCTATAGTATATACTTATTAAGTGTTTGCAGAAAGGAGGAAACAAAATTGACACACTGCTTAGCAACTGGTTGAAATAATTTATTACTTAAATATATCCTGAATATACTTAAATGTAAATGTACTACTTAAATAAGTGTATAGAAGAGAGGATCATGTATTATATCATGCCATAACCAAGACAATGAACAACAAAAAGTCATGCTTATAAGCTAATGTTAAGTAAAATTACAAGAAACAAAGTGTTATGTAAGCTATAGATTGACTAATGGTAATAAGGTTATTTCCAGACTGGAATTGGAAAAAGAATATTCAAGATTAGTTGCACTGGTGAACTACCCTTTACTGAGTGGCAGAATTCATGGGGATTGGGAGCACCAGATTTGGAGCCAGCCTATCTGGGATCAATTCCAACTCCGCCATTTCCTAGCTATGGGACTTTAGGCAAGTATTTCAACATACCTCAGTTTCCTCTTCTGAAAAGTGGTAGTAACAACAAGACCTACATTATAGGGCTGATGTGAGAATTATATAAGTTGAAATACAGCATTATCATGTGGTAAGTATCCAATGGTACATACATTTTTTATAAGAGAATTTGGGATTTATTTTTAAACGTTCTTTAATTTTGCTATATCAAATAGGCCCATTCTCAAAAGCATTCACTAAATCCTGCCCACTACAAACAAAGTCACCTCTCCAGCTTGGCCCCTCCTATGACAAGATTAGCAGATCCCCATCAAGGCCATTCTAACTCAGTTAACATACCTTCAGGTCTGCAAAGGACAAGAATGTAGAGCTAAATCAGAGGGACATTTGCCTCCAGCATTACAGCACTAAAATCTTTGATGATTTTGAGAATAAAACACTGATGAAACCCCTTTGGGAGTACCTGACTCTGTGTTTAAATCTTTGAGGATATTTGGTCTGTGTAGGAAAGGGAGATTCTTAGGAAAAGAATAAAAAACAGCCTTGGCCAGAAAGGCAGAGGGCAATTTTGAGGTCTAGTTGTACCAATAACTGACTGAGGTTTCTTTTTATCATACTCTAATGAGATTATTCCCACTATTCCAGGATTGCACATGCCAAGGCTACCCACAGGAACAATGTTTTGAGTAGTCAATGTAAGACACAATAGAAGCAGCAGGCAGAAGAGGTAGAAGCTGGAAGAGAAGATACATTACAGCAGGCTTGGACATTTACCTATCATTCAGCTAGATTTGAATTCGTTTTATTTTGTTTTGTTCTGTTGCTCCTACTGGTCCAGAATTTAACCCTGCCACTCTCTCTGTTTTGATATAACGATGCTTTCCTTTGCATCTTGGATGGTAATAACAGTAGGAAAAGTAATAGAAGATGTAGTAATAGGATCAACTGAGGTCTTACCACATGCAGGACACTGCTCTAGGTGATGGTTCACATGTTAATTCATTTAGTTATAATTACCCTACAGGAGAGTATGGAAGAGATTCTCAGTGTTCACCAGTGGCACTTGCATGTCTCCCAGCTGCTGCTTCATCTTATTTTGAATGGAGCAGAATAATGTGTGTCACTCCAGGCTGAGGAGCTAAGTAGCCATCTTGCCTCCCCTGTGTTTTTAAGACTGGACATCAAGCTAATGATGCCAAAACAGCAGAGCTAAAGGATAAAAAGGATGGATCCCTGAGTTATTGCTCAGAGGAGAGAAACCCAGAAAAAAATGTGAGATCCTCATCACTTTGTGTGAGCAAGAATTTTTATTGCAATTAGGCACTGATTCCTTACAGTTTTTCTTTCTTCCTTCCTTTTTTCTTTCCTTCCTTCCTTCCCGATACTGGGGATTGAACCTAGGAGCATTCTACCTCTGAGATATACCCCCAGCCCTTTTAATTTTTTTTTGTTTTGAAACAGGGTCTCACTAGGTTGCTGAGAGTCTCATTAAGTTGCTGAGGCTGGTCTCGAACCTGTGATCCTCCCTTCTCAGCCTCCCAAGTACTGGGAATACAGGCATGTGTCACTATACCCAGCATGCTGTTTATTTTTTATGGGAGTGAGCTTGAATGAATTCTCTTGACTGAAATAGCAATTACTATTGTCATGACCATTTACAGATGAGACCACTGAGGCAGAAGAATATAAGCACTGTGTCCATAGTCACATAACTAGTGAGTGGCAGAGCTGGGGTGTGAACCTGGGTCTTTCTATCTCCAGAATCTATGCTCTTTCTTTTCTTCCTGTTCATCTTGTTCCTATTTTGTGGTGCTCTTCACATTTTCCCTGATGAATTTCATCACATATCAGTCCCAACAGTTAAAGTGAGCCCTGGTGGGGGGGATCCCTCATTTTCTATGGGCCTTTGGAGATGAAATCCATGACTTTGTACCTCATTTCCTCCCTGGGTATTTAAGAGAGCTGCCACACCAGAAATTCTACTTAACATGCTAGTGGGTGTTTCGAGAGCTATTTATCTGCAATTCCCTTCTTTTTATAATTGTATAATACAATCACACCTGGCTAAAAGGAGAATTAGTGACCAATAACCTTGCAAAT
Source organism: Graphiurus murinus (assembly GCA_004027655.1). Classification (NCBI taxonomy): domain Eukaryota; kingdom Metazoa; phylum Chordata; class Mammalia; order Rodentia; family Gliridae; genus Graphiurus; species Graphiurus murinus. Next base: position 107,383 of record PVLC010000757.1, read on the forward strand.
TGCCTCAAAGCTTAGAGAGTTTTATTTTCTAAATATCAACAGCATCACCCTACCTTGCATCCTTGCTTTTCACAGTTTCAGAGTAAATATGCATACAAAATTGGGAGCGAGGCATTGGCATAGCATAAAGGTTAATGGCATGACTTCTTAAGTCAGGGAAAACTATCTTTTTTGTGCATCTTTTTCATTTACTTGCTGTGTGGCCAGAGAAAAGTCACTTCCTCTATCTATGCATTAATTTACTTTAACTTCTTAATACTAGAAATGTATCTCACCAGGTTGCTCTTATGTTCCAATATACTAATATTTGGATCCCTAGGTTTGAACTAGAATAAGTTGGAGCAAAAGAAAGCAATGTGTACAGATATACCGCTGCTTCCCCTAGTCCAGAAATGATACCTTGCAGACTTATTATTATTCTAATTTTTATTATTTTTGAAGGAGTCTTATGTTTACAGGCCCATTGTCTAGCAAAAGGTATTATGCAAATAGATGTTCAACAAATGTTTGAGAAAAAGAAGAATGGACAATATGGCAACAGAGGTGGAAAGCAGCATGAATAAAGACAGAGGGATATATATTACTCAGAACAGTGTAATAGGCTGGAGTCACAAATACCAAACATATAATAAGATGCTAATGGACATTTTCAGCATGTTCTTATCATATCTTATCCCCTAGTGAGATAAAGCCTACTTATTACTATTCCTCTTTGCACCATTCAATACTACCCTGCCTCCCAAAAGGAAAGAATAGCTGTGCAATTGACAGATGCCAGGATACCTACTGGGACACTTTGCTAGCCGGTGTGTTTACTGATCATACACTAACAGATTAGCTCAAGAGAATGACTCTTGCTCTTTATTTTCTTCCAACTATGCAGAAGATGGAAAATGCAATAAAATGACTCAGGGATCATTTAGAGACCCTGCATCTCATACTTATAGTTCTATGTATCAAAATGTGCATTTTGAACTACAAAAAGAGGCAGAAGTGGAATTGAGTAGAAAACAACAGGTCAAATGCTCCAGCTTGATTCTCTGAATTTATCAGCAGTAAGCTTAGGGACTAATACCAATTATTAACTGTTACCCAGGATTCCTTGGACACATATCCCTCTATTCATTTTTCCCTCAAGAGGGAATAAAGAGGAACTTTGGACTAGGCAAGCCTGATTGATTAAATCACTCTCTGATTTTTCAACATGCATTTCTTTATTTTCAACTTTCCAATAACTCTACATTTTGCTAAATTAAAGGAGATTGCCTCCTTTATAAGACTCACTGAGCCAAGATTACAGAGCAAGTCAATAGCCAAAGTGTACATGCAATGCGGACCTCTGGATTTCAAACTTCAAACATATCCAAGTATATTTCTTCCAGGATAAGACAGATCATGGGGCTTATACTAATAGTCTTCTGGACCCACTAGATAATGAGACCATCATCTAATTCATTTTATTTAAAAGTAATACTTGGGAAACAACTGTGAGGAGGAATCCCACAGATTCACTTTAGGAGCTGGGTTGGATACCAGTATTATAACTAATCGTGCTCTACTCCAATTGCATTATCATAAAAAAAAATGGTTGTTAATATTTAAGCCAAGAAGTTTCAAAGGAGTGGTTATACATCAAAGGTAACCAAACATTTCACAACATTTTTTTCTATCAGATCAGTGATTAATCCGAATATTTATAATTGTGATAGCATTTTTCTATCTCTTTAACTTGACTCCCAGGGATGGCTTTCTGTGAAGTGCCCAGAATCTAGAATAGTGGCTGGTAGGCAAAGAGTCCCTGCAAAACAGAGTGCATCGTGACTTTGAGCAAGTCTTCACTCTGCCTCACCCACAACACACATGCTTGCAATAATAAGGTCTCTCTGCACAGCGGTGTGAGATTTCCTGATAAACAGAGTCTAAGGAAACACATTTCCTGTTGATCCCCACACCAGCCATTGACCATCCATCTCCATCTATCTGTTTCTCAAGAATTCATTGCAGGATCCCAGAAAACACTGAATTAGCTAAATGACAAGCCTCTTTTCCCCATCGTGTGGTCTTGTGATTTAAAGTGCATGTATTAAGAGAGCAGGGAAGGTTCACTGATTTTTCATGGGCCACATTTCTGCACATAAAATTTAATTAAACAGACCCCTGTAGTGAGGTGCCCACTGCTCCAAATCGCCTGCAATTATTTTCCTTTCCTGGCCTTTGCAGGATAAGATGCAGAGGGGAAAAGCTTGAGATGGTGCTACCCTGTATGGCCAAGGCAACAAAAATCAGAGAGCCTTTGGGAAGGTTGATAGTGAGGAACTCTGATTAGCTCTGAGCACAGCACATTTGAGTTCTCATTCTCCAAATTCCTTCACCACTATGACACTCTCATTTGGATTCCAATCTCTCTCTCTCTCTTTCTCTATCGATCTATCTACCTATCTATCTCTGTACTAGGGATTGGATCCAGTGGTGTTCTAATTCTCCACTATACCCCCAGACCCTTTTAATTTTTATTTTGAAACAGTGTCTCATTAAGTTGCTGAGAGTCTCACTAAGTTGCTGAGGCTGGCCTCAAACCTTTGATCCTCCAGTCTCAGCCTCCCAAGTACTGGGATTACAAGTGTGCACTATTATGCAGTACCTTCCTTGTCTTCAGACTCAACACCAAACCCATGATCTAACTGGATTTTCCTTTTCTTAAAGACACTAACCTAGCCAAGTCAGCCTTTTGCTTCTGGAAGCCATCCACAGATAATCAAAACTTGTCCTATTCTGGCCTTCCCATTGCCTCCAAAGCCACCTCTTCACCTCATTTGTCCCTAAACTAAGAAGTGAGCATCGGACCTACTGTTGTCCAGTGAAACTTTCTAGTTGCATTCTGGGAAGGTTTTGCTCTGAATAAAAGAGAATCAGGAGGGAGACTTGCCTTTTCTTCCTGCCATAAGCACAGTTGTGCAAGAATGTGGTGCTTGGACTTGAGGCCCTCATCTAGTGACTGAGATTTAATAAGGCAACATTCAAGAGCAAGGATGGGTGAAAACACAGGATGAGACCCAGTGCTTGCTGATATTTCTCAAATACTTCACCACTTCTAGAAATATCTACCTCTGAACTTCACTATATGTTAGGATGATTAAATGACTGATGTTCAGGCCCTCAGTGGCAATATGTTTTCTGCAGAGAAAACCTTTACTACTAACAGCAATTTTAAAATTCCACTTATAGTTCACCAATGGGTGTTAGATACTACATTTGTTTTAGGTGAACCAGACTTGATCACCAGGTGTCCTGGCTTCCCTGAAATATTACCATTTCTTCCTAAACTTAGAAGAAAGGAGAAAAACATTTATGTAAGCTTCCAATATGATCCACTGTGGTCTGGAAATATGAATAAGGTTTCACCATTACAGTAGTGAAGAGGCATCCAGGCCAAGAAACCAATGTGCACAGAACTATGCAGGTACTTGAAAAATGGTGAGGAAAAATGTGTTGTTGAAGCAGAAGATGAAGCGTTGCTTTTCTGACATTTTGGGTGAACTTACTCATGCTTTCCTCTGTCTGACACCTTTAGAAAGCACACATCACACTATAACATAATTGAGTATATTCCTCCCCAAATTCTGGAAGCTACCGTCCCATGTCTTACTCATACTGGTATTACCTTCCTCTAGCCAGTGCCTAAAACACATTAACCACTCCGATAAATGGTGTTGAATAAATACAGGAATGGCATTCTCTTATTAGAAGTGCCCTGGGGGTATAGAAGCCACAGAGCAGTCTGTGGTCAGACTCTTAGCAACCAGGAGTGAGAGTGAGGCCCACACAGGAGACACATATAATTTGCATACTCATTTATTTTACAGGACCATAGTAAATTCTCCTGGTGGGAAATTCATTGTGAGTGTAAAGTGACAGTAAAGGCAATTGCTTAAAACTCTAGATTTGTATGGGTTTCCTGGAGACCAACTATCAGTGATATAAACTTGCACCAAGAAAAAAAGGATGCTTGCCAGTTGTAGACTGAAAACTCATTCTGAAGGCTATAAAGCTACAGATGAGGTTTACTGCACTGTAGGACATTCTGTAGAGCCTTCTTGTCTCGTCTCCTAGCCTGCTGCTGTAATGTAATCTTCAACAGCATGCCTGACCACTGGCCAACTAGCCTTTTTTAAAAAACAATTCTAGGGAAAATGCCACCATGCTGGAGGCCGAAGGTAGTTTTTAAGGTTATCTAGTCACAGATTCAGCTGCTCTACAAGAGGAAGACTGAGTGACAAAGATGGATATATAGTGTCACACGCCTGTAACCCTAGGACTTGGGTGGCTGAGACAGGAGGACTGCAGGTTTAAGGACAGGCTTGGCAAGTAGTGAGACCCTCAGCAACCTAGCTAAGTCCTGTTTCTAAACAAAATAAAAAATAAAAATGGGCTGGTGTTGTAGTTCAGAGGTTAGAATGCTCCTGGGTTCAATCCCTAATACTGAAAAAGAAAGAAAAGAATAGAAGAGAGAAGAAAGAGAGAGGAGGATGTGGCAGGGTTTGCATGAATGCCTTGTTCCTCAAGGTTCCCAAAGTCACAGTGCTAGATGCCAATGCCCTGCATAGGATGCCCCATTCTCTGGTTTAGTTTGGCCTGAACAGTTTCTAGGTGAAGAGCTGCCACCATCCGTGTTAGGGGCAGACCTCTAACTCAGCTCCTCGTGTTGACTTTGTATGGGAATTATCTGCTGTCCAAGCATATCCGCTGCTTCATCCCACCTCAGGTTTCCATCTTTGTTAACACCCAGGCTTTCTAGCATTACACTGGGTTCTTTCAATAATCCATAACATACAATTTCACCATAGTAGAATGGTTAAGAGCCAGAGAGCTAGAATCAGACAGGTCAAGGTTTTACCTCTTGTTTTTCATTTAGTCATTCATTTAATCAATATTTTCTGAGAACTTAGGCACAATGGTGTATGCCTATAATCACAGTACTTGGGAAGCTGAGACAGGAGGAGGATCACAGGTTGAAGGCGAGCTTCAACAACTTAGCAAGATCCTGTTTCAAAAATAGGTTGGGGGTAGAATGCTCCTGGGCTCAATCCTAGGGGTAGAATATCCCCCTGGGCTCAATCTCTAATGTCAAAATGTGGTGTGTGTGTGTGTGTGTGTGTGTGTGTGTGTGTGTGTGTGTGTGTGTGTGTGGTGTGTATGGTATGTGTGTGATGTGTGTGATGTGTGGTGTGTGTGTGTGGTGTGTGTGTGATCTGTGGTGTGTGTGTAGTGTGTGCATGTGGTGTGTGTGTGTGTGTGTGTGTGTATGTGTATGTTTTCAGAGAACTTTCTATGTATCACATGCTTTCAGGACAGGGCAGTGAATATTACCCTTATCATTATTAGTGCACTAATTGGGATTAGGTTTGTCTTTGAGCAATAGAAAACCTAACATTGGCTTGAACAAGATAGATTTTTTTTCTTTAACTCCAAATCCAAGAGAAGCCATCCAAGTTGGAGTGATGGCCTCACAGTCAACAGGGAACAAGTCACCTTCTTTCATTTGCTCTGCCATGGCCAACCGCTCAGACCACAGCAGCTGCTACCAGTGCTCCTTATCCCCTAAGAATCATTCAGAACCAAACATCCTCACTTCAAGTCCTTTGTACTCTCTACCTCTTTCTCTGGCCCCAGCAGGGTGTTAGGACCATAAATAACAGACTGAAATGGGCCAGGGAGGCAGAGCCACTAGAAATAGCCCTCAACCAATGGCACTTAGGAGTCAGTGCATAAATAATGAGCTTACTCTGCCTATACTATAACTACTCCATCATCTTTCAAGTAGGACAACTCAGAAGTGCAAGCACTATGCAATTTCCCAAAGTTCTCCAGCAGGATAGATCTGCCATACTTGCTCATGGACCCACCCAGTACACACTTCCTTCCTGTTTCTGTCTTACTTCCCCACTCCCCTACCAGTGCCTCCTGAGGTCAATTAACAACCAAATAACTCGCTTTAAAATCTTGGATCCAGAGTCCACTGTTCCAGGGGAACTCAGTCTACTGTGTTTGAAATAGCTACTCAAGCCCCACCTATCTCATCCACATTCCAGGCAGTGGAAAGGAGGAAGTGGTGAAGGAGGCAAGTCCCCACCCTTTAAAAACATTTCTAGGGAGTTTCACAGAATCTTTCTACTGATGCCCTATGGGCCAGGACTTACCTGGCTTCATCAGGTAGCAAAGGGGGCTGGCAGGTACAGTACTTACTCTGAGTGGTGACACAGCTGTGAGATCAGGCATCTTTTTCTAAGGAGGAAGGGATACTGGCTATGATAAGCCAGCTTGTCAGTATCCAGAGGATGGGCTAAGGACCCACGAGCAGGTGTTTGGGTTCCTGATGAACTATAAATAGTGTTTCACGCAGATCCTCCCTGGCAGCCCCTCAAGCCATCACACCTTGGTGCCTGCCTTCCCACCTGCTCCCCAGCACAGTCTAAGCATAACTTACTCTCTTCAATCCTGGGCAAGAAGCCAGGACATAGCTCCATCAAACCATGCCAAGATGCAATTTGTGTGTTAGAGTCACTCAAGTTGTCTTTCCCTTAGCCTTAATTTTAGATAAGTAAGAAGTGACACACAGGACCTCAGCCCTCCAAGGGCTGGATGATTCATACAGAGACCTGACAGATGCACTTAAAGATGGAGGATGTCAAACATCTAATGACATATGAGTGGTCCAGATGTGTAAACCATGTGGAAAAAAAAGCTCTCAGGACTTGGTAAGCTCTTAGAATCTCAGTGTTGCAGAGAAGTGGGGAGGTTTAAGAAAATACCCACTGCATGCCTACTGCCTGCAGCAAAGCACTATTTTACTTGTTTGTTGGTTGGTTGGTTAGTTGGTACTGGAGATTAAACCCAGAGGCATTCTACAGCTGAACTACATCCCCAGGCATATTTCATTTTTTAATTTGAAACAGGGTCTTGCAACAGTGTTGAGGGTCGTGCTCAGTTGCTGAGGCTGGCCAGCCTCAAACCTGTAATCCTTCTATCTCAGCCTCACAAGTACTGGGATTATAGGTGTGCACCATTATTCACAGTGAGCAATGTACTATCGATGAAGGTTCTTAATTTTCCCACTCTATGAGATAGGCTTCACTGTTAGCATCATTTTTTTAAAAATGTTATATTAGTGAGATATATAGTGACACATTCATATATACATATAACATTATATCTAGAACTTTGACACCTGGAATAACTTGCTTCAGTGGGTAATACACTGACAATAATATTTTTAAAATATTAATAATAATAATACTGCATATTTTATTTTATTATTTTATTTTATCTTTGGGTACTAGGGAGTGAACCCAGGGACATTCTACCTCTGAGCTATACCCCCAACCCCTTTTAATTTTTGTTTTGAAACAGTCTTGCTAGGTTGCTGAGAGTCTTGCTAAATTACTGAGACTGTCCTTAGACTTACAACCCTCCTGTCTCAGCCTCCTTTCCTGACCTTGAATATTTTACTGAAGTCTTTTTTTTTTTTTCTATGTCAGGCACTGAGCTGAGTGTCTGCCATGATTATGCAATTTAAATTTCACCATAGCCATGAGATAAATACAGCAACCATTTTCATTTTACAAATAAAGAATAAGGTTTACAAAGGTTAAAAAGCTAGTGAAGACTCTCATCAGGGTTTAAGAGATCATCTTGCCCAACTAGCAATCAGATGTTTGAGCTGTCTAGTTCTGGCCACATGGACATCTAAAAAATGATAAGATCAAAGCACACCCACCCTCTTAGCTCAGTCTATTCTCTTCCTGGAGGAAACTGGCTGAGCAGTCATTACTTTTCAGGCTCTCAACTGTGAGGTTCCCATGGTAAGGGCCATTTCTAACCCTGAACTATCCACAGATCTCAGAAAATTTTCTCTGTAGAGGATCAGATAGTAAACTGTTTTGATCTATATTCTCATTGCTGTAATCGAAAACAACTGGTCATACAGCTTAGAGGAAGAAAGATTTATTTGCTCATAGTTTTTGGAGGTTTCAGAGGTTCAGTCCATGTGAGGCAGGTCTGCAGAACTCAGTACAAGGTGGAGGGAAGCAGAGAGAGAGCGCATGATCTCTGCTTTCGTATTGTGGAGGCCAGAGAGAGAGAGAGAGAGAGAGAGAGAGAGAGCGCACACGCGTGAGGGACGAGGATATATAATTCCCAAGAACACATCCCCAGGAACCCACCTCCTCCTTCCACACCCCACCTGCCTAGGTCACCACCCAGTAAGTCCATTACAATGGATTTATCCTCTGATGAGATTACAACCCTCATGACTTAATTGTATCAACTCTAAACATGAATACATGAGCTCTTCAGGGGACATTCTATATATAACCATGAAATAAATCTTTCTACTTTATCACCCGCACTATGTCTTGATTACTGAGCCCTGCCACTGTGGCTCCAAGACAACATGTGAACAAAGGTGCATGAATGTATTCTAAATGAAAACTTATTTATGGACGTAGAAGTCTGAACTTTATAATTTGCATGCAGCACCAAATATTAATATTATTTTTATTTTTCTACAATCACTTAGAAATGTAAAAAGCATTCTTAGCTTGTGGACTGTGCAAAATCAGGTGGCCAACCAAATTTGACTCATTGACCAACCCATAGTTGGTCAAACCCTGGTTGAGGATCTAGAAAAGTATATGGACAAATGAATGTGTAGGGGCTCTGGTTGCCTTTCCCATTAAAAATATAAGGAGATGCATTGTTTGGATTTTTGATAGAGTGGCAAAAGATTAGAGAATTGAGATGTAATTTTGGCCTGGTCCCACCTCAAACTCTAGGGCTGAAGTACTGATGTGTGCAACCGAAGACCTAGAATGGAAAATGAGAGTCAGATAGTCAGGGCCACACAAGCCTTGCTAAGGAGATTGGACTTTCTTTAAATTGCCACTGGGTGCAGAGTGCCATGTGATAGTTACCCCAGTTAGTATGTGAGTGTTTTATTGACTTGTATCTTCATTATAACACAATTAGTGCAGCTGCTATGGAAATCAGTGTGGAGACTACTCAGAAAACTGATTTATGATAGGATCTACCTATACAACTTCCAAGTATCTTTCCAAAGGGACTTAAATCAGAATATTATAGTGATACATGCATATCCATGTTTATCGCAGCAGAATACACAAGAGCCAAATCATAGAACCAATGCAGGTGTCCATCAGCAGATGAATGGATTACAAAATTATGGGATATATACACAATGGAATTCTACTCAGCAATAAAGAAGAACAAAATTATGGCATTTGTAGGGAAATGGAGGGACCAGTAGAACATTGTGTTAAATGAGATTATCCAGTCACGGAAACTGAAGGGTCATATGCTTTCTCTCATAAATGGAAGCTAGGGAGTAATCGGGATACAAAAGGAACTTTAGATGATAGAGGAGAAACATCAGTGGAGGACCTGAGAGTTCTGGGGGAGAGTGTTAGGGGGAAGGAGAACTAATAAAAGAAACATTTCCACTAACATAAGTGAAGTTACCAATGCCAATCTCAATATCATATATGAGGAAGGGGAGGGGGTAGGAAGGGAGCTGAGGAAGCTCATCAAGTGCTGTGTGCATGTATGTCTCTTTCACTCTGAACTACATTATGATGTGAGACTACAATGCACCAATAAAATCACATTTTAAAAAACAATCAGTAACAGTTCTATTTCATTGGCAAGAAAATAAAAACTCAGAGGTTAAACAACTTGCCTCGTGTCATCCGGCTTGTACAAGGAGTTCATATCCCAAGTTGCCTGACTCCAGTGTCTGTGCACAGTGTATCCTACATTGGATGAAAAGACATACCAGCTTCCCCCTGGAAAACCGGGCAGCTTCTCTAAGCTGGCCTACTGCATATTCATTGTTTCATGCCTGATCTAGGAACACCCATTGCTGCCTGCAGCCTCTGATCTAAATCCCCTCTCAGCTTCCAGTTCCTCCCAGCACCAAATGATGCTTGGAAGCATATGCCCTAGCAGCAGGTGGGGGTCACTGTTTACAGAAGAAGGGATTAATTAGAAGACCCAGCAAAATGAGCCCTGCTTCCTACAAGTCAGCTGGGAGTCCACCTGCTGCCCAGAACAAGGAGTGCCCAGTGGGGTGGAGGCAGAGGAGTTATCCACAGGCTGAGTTTTCAGTAATAATGGGAAGAGTGATCAAAGTGGGCATCATGGTGTGCCTGTCCCGTGCTGGGCCCTGGTCAAGGGGCATCACATATATTATCTTACTTAATCCTCCCGACAACTCCGGGAGGTGGGGAGTATTGCACTCACTTTGCAGATGCAAGAACTGAAGCCAGCGAATCAATGCAACGTGCTACAGCAGTCTGTGGGACTCCGAAGCCCATGCTCTTCTACCTACTGGCTCAGGAATGCAGCTCCGCAGTGTCAAACCTGGACCTGTCTCCTCCTTCACCTTGTGGTGGCCCCGTAGTCATTGAAGTAGATGTTTGAAAGGACTCACTCCGCAATAGGATGGGCCATCCACCTGGACATCAGTGACTCCTTGTCTCTTGATGAGTACTATCTTTTAAACTCCAGCCCTCTACTCTGGCTGATGCTAAGGCAACTATTGTCTAAGAGAACATAATTTGAGTCCGTGAATAGATGTTACAAGATGGTAAAACACAGATGATTTGTGAGGTTGTGAATCACAGTTCTGTCTTGCAAAGGGATAGACATGAGAAGGCATTGGGCACCCAAGGGATGTCCAATTCTTTTTTTGACTAGGCATGAACTTGGGCTCTAACCATCCATTTGGTCTAATTTTTGTTTGATTGTTTTGGTATTGGGAATTAAACTCTAGGACATTCTATTTTACCTCTGAGCTATACTTCCAGCCCTATTTGTTTTATTTCTTACTTTGAAACAGGTTCTCACTAAGTTGCTGAGAGTCTCACTAAATTTCTGAGGCTGGCCCAGAATCTGTGATGCTCCTGACTCAGCCTTTCAAATTCTGGGATTTGGTCCAGGTAAGAATTCTGCTGGTCAATTTAGATAAAATCCTCCACTTTTGATCTCTGAACAAATTTCTTGTCTCCCATCCCTGCTGTCTCATCACATGGCCCTACCTTCAGCAAGCACTCCACTGAGCCCACATAGCCAGAATCCTCCTAAGATGTTTCCTCTTGGTAATTTTCCATCCACTGGTCCCTTCCTCTTACTCTTTGGCCTTCAATCCCCACTGGTCCTTGTCATGTTCCTAACAGAGCACACCTTTCTCTTGAGGTCTCTCTTACTGCAGTAGTTTCTCAATTGAATTTGCCTTTAACACTCTAACTCCTGCTTGGTTCTGGTTCTCTCTGACACATGGATGCCATAGAAAAGATTCATTTAACTCAAAAACCATCTCACTAAATGACACCTGCTTCAAGAAGCTGTGTGTCCCAGCAGTTCTGAGTCAGAGGGAGTAACAGATACCATCCGGACGTTACGAAGTCTTTGGGTTGTCAATTCAAGACAATACTGTCATCCTCAGACCCCAGTATTTATTAACTGGCATAGTATTAATTCTTACTTTGCTTCTGCTTTCTCACTTATAAAATAAACTCAGTGACAGCTTTAGTGCATAGGGCTACAAGGATAGGATCCAGTGCTCAGCACAGGGTTGGCACAGAGTAAGCACCGAAAGTTGCCAGCAATGGTAACTACAGTATTGTCACTGCCATCAGGCACGAGAGAAGCAACTAAGTATTGATGGCACAGAGAATTAGAGTCAAAGAACATTTATGGAGCGCCTGGAGTTTTACACAATCCCTAAACTCAAGAATCAATGCAAGTAATTAGAACAAGGGACACACAGACTGATCAATGTCACGAGAACGAGGCAGCTGGGGAAGTTATTCTTTGCTTGGGGGACTTCAAGTCTTCAAAGAATGAGCTGTATTGGGGATCATGCTGTGACTGAATTTAGACACCAAGAGGGCTCAGGATGGGGGTGGTTCAAAAGGGGAACACAGCACATGCATGTCCCAATGCTGATACTAGTCACCATCCTTCATCCACAAACCTCAAATCCTAAGTGCTCAGAAAACCAAAACTAATAACAACTAAATGTGTGCCAACACCTGAGCTGGCCTTATTCAAATGTGTTTATAAAATTTATTGTCCCACTTTGTATGAATGATTGTGTTTCATGGCAGAACATTTCAGAGTTTGGTGGCAGCCAGTGTTCCAGAATCTGTGGGGATGTTATGTATTATATGGTGTATGTGCAACACCACCCTTCTAAAAGAATAACTCTAGATTTCAAAGGATGTCTGGTTTTAAATAAGGAGATATGAAGCTAACACTTAATATTTATTGATATATATTAAATATTATGTTCCAGGTACTTCTTTGAACACTTAACTAAGTTAATCCTCCTGATGCAAGCTGACACCAGTATTATCCTTTTTTGCACAGATGAAGATATGGATGTACAAAAAAGTTGGTAACTTGCCCTGATTCACACAGCATGGACGTTTCAAATCCAGGATTCTTTTTTTATTATTTGTGGCACTGAGGATTGAACTCAGGGGTCTTCTACCTCTGAACTATACCTCCAGCCCTATTTTTATTTTGAAATAGACTCTCACTAAGTTGCTTAGGCTAGCCTTCAACCTGCAATCCTTCTGTCTCAGCCTCCCCAATACTGGGATTACAGGCATGCACCACCAAGCCTGGCTTTGAGAGCCACAAAGTCTAGCTTTGAAGCCTGCACTATTAAAAGCTGCACTTGGCCCCCTAGATATGCTCAATTTCAGGAATAGAAAGCATGGCTGGCTATTATTTACTCCCAGTTCTTCTCCCCCTCTTTCTATCCCATTCTATCCCCATCTACAGGTCAGAATGCACTGACACTGGGCTTGGCTTGAGCCAATGACATGTTAACAGAGGTGACATGAGCAGAGGCTGCAAATGTGCTTTGGTGGTGTGGTGCAGTCATGCAACCTGTGATTTGCATGAGAGAAGCATGGCACAGGCAGCTCCACCTCCATGGATCTCAGAGCAGAGACCAGTGGCCCCAACCACAGTACAACACAGAGCTGCCTCAGCCAACTCACAGACTCATCAAAAAGAAAGATACATGCTTGCTGCTGCTTTTGCTCTGCAGCATTCTCATAACACCAGCTGATGAACGCGAGCAATTTGGTTTGCTGGGCATGAGGGGGATAATGAGAACTTTCTGAAATAAGGCTGAAAGAGCTGACATGCTCCATGTTGGGAAATGTCTTAAAAATCAACATTCAGGATTTTTTATCTCATCCTGACAGCAATGGAGAATCTTTAGATGTCTTGGTGCAAAATCACAAAATGATATGACTTCTACTTTTCTACATTGCAATCATAGCTGGCTTTTCAAAATGTAAGTCAAATCACTATCTCCTCCTTCCTCCAACACACACAGATACTTCTTAAAACCTTCCCATTGTTCTGAGGACAAAACATAAAATCCTTAACATTATCCACAGTCCTTCTCTCTGGACCCTGCTCAGCACCTCACCACATGATACACCAGGCTTCCCTTGCACGGTGCCCCACCCACACTGGTCTTTTTTCAGTTTCTTGATTGTATGCTACTCATTTTTGCCACAGGACATTTGTACATGCTTTTATAGCTGCCAGAAATGCTCTTTTTTTGCAATCTCTTTGCTTACTTACTCTCAATTCAATTGCAATTGCAACATCCTTTCATTGATTGATTGATGATTGATTGAGATTGAACCCAGGGACATTCTACCTCTGAGCTATATCCCTAGCCCTATTTTAGTTTTTATTTTCAAATAGGATCTCATTAAGTTGCTGAGTGCCTCCTTAAGTAGCTGAAGCTAGCCTTGAACCTACAACCTTCCTGTCTCAGCCTCCTAAGTACTGGGACTACAGGCATGCTCCACCACATCCTTTGGGTGCAACTTCCCTGACCTCTTTGGTAAGTCAATTGCCCCTGGGATATGTAATTGTAGCACCATGCATTTCACTTATTACACTTGTAATTTCACTTTTGTGCCTCAAATTTGATTACTGCACCTCTCTGCCACCAAACTACTTCCTGAGGTCAGCTTGGAGTCTTTTTCTCCCTTATCTCTGTACCCCCAGCCTTAATACAGCACTCCTGGTGCATTGTTGATTCCCAGTAACATTTGCTGACCAAAAGAACGCTGCAGGATGATGGCTTAGACAGCAGTAGGGACAATGGATTATTTTGCTTGCCCCAAAAACACAAGGACAAAACTAATCCTTCTTCCTTACATCAGCCCTTTCAACACCCACTTGATTTCTCTGAGATGTTGCCAAGACAGATCACTCACGGAACAGCCGTGTGGTGGGAATGCATTACCAATCTGTTATTACCAACCCGGGAAATCTGACCTGAATCCTGTGCAATATGGTCAATCCACACAGCAGGTGTTCGTCCTGTGTCCCCCAACATCCACACTGTAATTTTACAATCCAAAAGACTCCTGTAATTGGAAGAGGATGAAACATCTGGCTGTGGCCAACTCTCTCGACAGGTTGTCCATACCATCCCCTTCAAAATCGATGCATGAGAAATGAGAGTTTCTTGAGCAGGAAAAAAAAAGAGAGAGAGGCTGGCGACAGAATGCACTGCTTAAAATCCTCTTTATACTAGGAAGCAAGAATGGTCCGGATTTCCTTGGGGAGCAACTAGGAATCGGGATCTGGCAGGAAAAGAGACTCCTAGTAAGGCAGAGTGATGGCTTCATTCTGCATGTGTTTGTGCTCAGGGAAAAGGGACATCTATCATCCACATAATATCTGTAAAGTAAATAAGTGACTTCAGTAATGGATCAATGCCCTAGGATCATTTCAGTTAGGAGCCAGAAGCCGGTATCTGAATGCAGGTGGACTGATGGGCAGGTAACCACGGGCACCAGGGAACAAAAAGAAATTGATAAAAAAAGGAGCAGGGAGGCAAAGTGCCCTGGACAATGATTCTCTGATATCATCAGGACCCCCAAATCAACCACAGCTTCACCAAAGAAAGAAAAAATTTGGGGAGAGCAGAAAACCAAGTCAGTGATAGTAAAAGCTGGCCAAAAATATGGCATGTGTTAGGAATTTACTCCATTGCTTGGGGGAGGTGCTCTGGCATTATCTGGTAAAAATAGAGACACCTATTTACTACAAGGCAGTGATTATTCTTCCCCTCAGAATAGACCTAAAGAAACACTCACCCAAGTACAATATAGGGTGTATAATAAGAAATTTATTGTAATATGCTCATCATGGAGAAATATAGAGACCCAACCCAGGAATTGAGAGGAACTGAGAGAAAACATTGATGTAGCCTATATGGGAGCCTATGTAGGAGTGGGAAATAGATGAACATGTAAATGTTTCTAAGAGGGGAGGGAAAACAAGTTGTCAAATGACATAACTAGCATGTTATAATTTTCTTAAATATACACATTTGAAATAGAAAAACTAGGCATTGTGCATTTCCTGCTGTGATGGTAGATAGATGATAGATAGATAGATAGATAGATAGATAGATAGATAGATAGATAGATGTGTATATATCCATATGGTACTAGGGACTGAACCCAAGGGTGATCTACCTCTGAGCTACACCCCAGCCCTTTTTATTGTTTTATTTTAAAACAGAGTTTCACTAAGTTGCTGAAAGTCTTCCTAAGTTGTTGAGGCTGGCCTTGAACCTGCAATCCTCCTGTCTCAGCCTCCCAAGTACCTGGATGACAGACATGAGCCACAGCACCCAGCCATCCTGTTGTGACACATTTTTGTGTCACTGAGTACCACATGGCCCAATGTATTACACTCCACATTGTTAACAGTAGTCCCTTTGGGGACAGAATGGGAACTGAATTAGGTGTGGTGGTCAGGGTGGGATGTTGGCACCTTCTATAATATCTTGTTTTCTTCTTTCCTTTTTTGTTTTTTATAAGGGATGATATAGTCATATTTTACTTGTGAAACTAAGTCATTTTTAAAAAATCAAGTTGTTCAAATCAGCATGAATAAGAGCAAAGGAAGTAGGAGAACTCAGTTGAGTGAAACTGCACTTGAAACTGCAGTACTTGAAACTGCCAGGGGGGGACTGGTTCAGAACAAGAACCAGGTTTCCTGATGCCCAGGTGCAGCTCCAAGGGCTTTAGTCAGTGGCCGGTCCACCTGTGGACATTACTAACTTGACATCCTGGGATCAAGGAACTTTTGTTTTTTCTTGTGATACCAGGGATTGAACCCAGGGATATTCTACCTCTGAGCCCCACCCCCAGCTCTATTTTATTTTTTTATTTTGATACAGGATCTTGCTAAGTTGCCAAGGATCTCATGAGGTTGCAGAGGCTGGGGATGAAACTGCAATGTTCCTGTCTCAGCCTTCCACATACTGGAGTTATAGGAATGAGACACTATGCCTAGCTTTAAGGCAGTTCTGACAAATACAAGAACAGAGGCGGGTCCATGATGGAACAGCAAACAGCAGGTGGGAAGGAAGAACAGCACAGAGTGGGACAATTTGCCACATCTCTTGCAGAAAGGTTTCCCAAGTCATTGCTGACAGTGGGCTTATTTAAAGAGTGTATAAATCATTGGAAAGGGATTTATAGTTAAGTATCTAAATGTACAAAGTAGATTTGAGCTCCAGTGTGGGAAAATGCCAAGCAGATAAGGATAAACAAATCACCAAGCAGAAATGACCAGAGGTCTGACCCAGTCTAAGAATTCTTCAATCTCACCAAGTTGTTGGGAGGATTAAAAAAGCTGCTCACGAATGCCTTTGGAAAGTCATAAAATGGTATACAAATGTTGCTTATTACTATAATTATGGCATACTTGGTTTTACATTAGAATTTGATAACAGAGCTAAAAACAAAATCGTAATGGAGTTTGGTATTCTATTCACCATGACTGTGAGCATCTTAGAAAATGATTATGCTTTTATAAGGAAACATCCTCAGTTTTTGTTTTGTTTCAAATAGAAATACTGTATCCAAATTTAAAATAAGGGTGTTGTGGTGAGATGTAGGATGTCTCCTGAAGAGGGCATGTGTTAATGTTCAGAGTTGATGTGATTAAGTCATGAGGGTTGTAAATCCACTGTAATGGATTCACTGGGTAGTCACATAGACAGGTGGGGTGTGGCTGGAGAAGGCGGGTCCCTGGGGGTGTGGCCTTGGGGACTGTGCTTTTGTCTTTGAATCACATGCTTGTTTGCTTGGCTCTCTTGTTTCCGACCTCCATCATGTGAAAGTACAGCCCTTGCCGTCTCACTCTCCCTGCTTCCCATCACCATGCCCTAAGTGCCTCAGATGTAGTCTGGCCTGGCATGAACTGAAACTCTGAGATACCCAGAAAACTTTAAGCAAATAAATATTCCTTTTCTCTAAGTTGTGTGATCAGTTGTCTCAGTTTATAGCAGTGAGAATACTGATCAAGACAATGGGGAAAAGAGAACAGAAATAAAGCCTCCCCCCGACAAGCCCACTTTCAATGGCCATTCCTTGGGTCATGAAGGACTTGGTGAGGGGTTTAATGTTCTGTCCAAGGGCAAACCTGCCTCGAAGGCACTTTAATCCATCAGATCAGCCCACATTATGGCCCAGGCTCCCATCGGAACTGGACTTCCCATACATACTTCTAATCATATGTCTAATGTATAACTCTGATGAATATGCTTCTCCAGGTGCTTAGCTCTGATCTTCATTGCCTTGGTCAAGGCTTACAAGTCTTTGCCAAATGAGAAGTGCTCTCCCAGCCCACAGCACAGCTGCACATGATTCCAACATTCTGGTTCATTCTGCTTTGCTTTTTAGATTTGACATTCTGGGCATTTTGGAACCAAGTTAGCATAGCCTGAGCCCATATTCTATCCCTACTAAGCAGGATTCCAACTCAGTCCTGTCTCTTCCTCCTCTCCTTGGGCTCTGTGCCTAATCCTTCTATCCCTGGTCCTCCTCATACTCTTGTTAGAGCTTAACCGCACATCACAGCAGCCCCAAAACAGCACTGTTAAGCTTAATCATCAGACTAATTCACTGGACTTAGCTCCAAATAACTCTTGGCAGTTTCAAAAAATCAAATCCAGAGATTTGTCACAATTGAGGACATTTAAAAATTATGTTCCAGGCTCTGATTGCAAGTTCCAAAGAACAGTTCCCAGAATAGCTGGGAAACTGCCATGTAATTGGAATAAAGCCTTGACCTCCTCCAGGGGTCCAATGGGAGGAAGGACCACTTCCACACGCATGGATAAGAACCCACATATTTGCTAATAATCGGCCTCATTATCTCCCTACCACCCCACGTGTCAGTGGTCATAACTCTTGTGGCACTTTGGGGTCTGAATGCTTATCTGGTAAATTAGGCACCAAACCGGGAAAGCTGGGGCAGCAAAGCAGAAAAGCTTTGCTTTAAATATTTGCATTTTGGGCAAGAGCTTCTCTCATGGCATGACTTCTAGACCCTTTGTCACAGTGGCTATCCAATTTTCACCTTTGTTTTTCAATAAGCATTTGGAGGGGGGTTGAGTGGGGACTAAACCCAGGGATAATATGCCTCTAAGCTACACCCCAAGCCCTTTTTATTTTTTATTTTGACACAGGGTTTCGTTAGGTTGCTGAGGGTCTTCCTAAGTTGCTGGGGCTGGCCTGGAATCTCTGATCCTCCTGCCTAAGCCTCCTGAGTACTGAGATTATAGGCATGTGCCACCATACCAGGCTTGAGAAGCATTGTTTAAAAATGGTACCGAGGACAGAACTCTCCCCTTTCAGGCAGTCTGAGTAATGCAAGGAGGCAAGTATGGTTAGTGCTTCTCTCCTGAAAACAAGCCAGAGGCCCAAAGCCAGAGCCAGCTTCCAAATGTGACTGCTCTGACCAGGATAGTGTCTTATTTTTAAAAAATCTGATGCCACCATTTAAATTTTTAAATGGTACCCATAGAGTCAAGATCTCAAAATGTGCTTAAAAAATTGTGAAACCTGGCCACACTGGATCCACTTGGCTTACCAGCATCTTTAAGCCTTATATGCATCTATTCCCTGTGGGTTAGGATATGAGCTCCCATTCACCACTAACACTACCTGGCCTAGTGTGTTTCTGGTCTCTGCATGCAAGCATCTCAGGCCAAACTATCAACAGTGCCAAACTTATCTGATTAGGAGTCAGAAAAGCAGACTCTATGCATTCAGCCCTCCGTGATCATCACTGATCACTTGCTGGGTTCAAGACATAGTGCCAGACATTCAGGATACAGTCATGAGCAAGGCACAGGTGCTGCCCTTGTGGAACTTGTGGCTTAGCGGGGGAGAAAGGACAAATAGATGCCTGCCTTCTTTACGAACTGCAAAGGTGAGGAGTGCTTGCAAACAGAACCAGATAATACCATGAAAGCAAATAAAAAATCTGCCCAGTCCAAGAGATCAGAGACGCCTTCTCTGATATGATGACATTTAAGCTGAGCCAGAAGGACAAGAGAAAGTAGACCAGAGGCATGGAAAATGATTTGAGAAAGGCAAGTTCAAGGCCAAGGAAATACCAGGTACACAGGCGTTGAGGCAGAGAGAAGGTTGGCACATCTTGGGAATTGAAAGATGGCCTTTCTCTTTTTTCTTTCTTTTTTTTTTCTCCTTTTAATACTGTAGATAAAACCTTGGGAGGATTTTATTACTTTTTCTTTCTTAAGAACAGGTAGCAGCTCCCTATCACAATGGCAATCTTTCTAATATACTCAGCATTGTTGAATAAGAGATAGGTGTTGGGCTCCTGCCTGTGTTTATCCACACAAACACATGAATCTCTAACAGGAGATGCACACTTCTTTGTTGTTGTTTCTAAAAAGACAATGAAATATATGTAACTCATAAGCTTCCAACCTCATCAGCCTGTAACTTCTAAAGGGGACTACACTCTTCTTTCATACACAAATTATTATGGCTCCAGGCCCTCCAACTGTCTCCCAGCTGTTTCTGAGAGTTTTCCTGGGCCTCCTGTGTGTCCGGAATTATGTTCTTGGTTCCAGTTTGCTCTGAGCTTCTTGTCTGGCTGGGCCCAGCTGTCCTCATTGGTGACAACCTCTGAGGCTGGAGCATGGTTTTGGAGGGAGGATACTGTTGTATGGGTCATTCCTATCGGACTTTGGCGCCTTCGAGTGGAGTCCGGACTCAGGAGCCCTCGCTTGGGAGCTAGAAAGCTGCACTGCTGCTAAGAAATGCTGGCTGCCCCAGAAAATAGAGGCCTCCAGGCCTCCCTATTCCCCTCCTGCCTCTCTGAACCCAGAAAGACACTTGATCCCACCCAGGGACCTCTCCACCATAGGGCTGTGAATCTTCACTAGGTAACCTTGGACTAATTGCTAAATCCAGCCATTCCTGTTTCTGCACAGTAGCCTCACCCTTATCTGCAGGGGATCCATTCCAAGACATTTCAGGGAAGCCTGAAACCACTGATATTATGCTTGCTTCTGCACATGCACACATACTATGATAAAATTTTATTTATAAATTAGGCACAGTAAGAGATTAATAATAACTAGTAATAAACTAGAACAATTGTAGCAATAGACTGCAATAAAAGTTATTTAAAATTTATGAACTGTTTGTTTCTCTGGAATTTTCCATTTATTATTGTTAATGGGTTGACTGTTACTGAAACTGCAGAGAGTAAAACGGGGTAAGAGAGGGAGGACTACTTTGCTTGCAAAACAGGCACTTGCCAACTTCTCTGTGTCATTGGGTGCATGGAGAAGCATTCTGCATATTCCAAGGCTATCTGCAGAAACCTTGTACAAGGGATCAGAGCTGCACCCCAGTTCAAAGCTGTGATTAAGCCAGGACTCAACTTTGTTTATTTCTTTGTTCCCTGCTTGGAGCATGTTTCCTGGCACAGAGAAGATGCTGTCTAAGAGCTGATGAAGGATGCCTAGCCTTATTTTTTGTCTCAGCCTTTTATCTTTATCAACTATTGGCTCTATTTATCTTGTGTTCAAACAAATTTCCGAGGTCTTATTTGCCCCCTTTATTACATAAACACATTTCATATCGGTGGCGAGAATGTAATTCATATGTTGGACCTAAACATAAAATTTTGCCTTAGTCCCTACTAAAGTCCAACTTACTGGTATCTCTCTAGGTCTCCAACTTGTTCAGATAGTTTTACCACCTGATTTTGTCATGCCTCTTGGATAGAAGCTAGCATACCCAGCATAACTGATCATCATCTGCATATCTGATTATTAAACTTCTAGATCTTCATCCAACCACTGATTAAAATGTTTAGTAAAGGGAACTAGATACAAAGTTGCAGGAATCATTAATGGAAGTCTCTTTCCAGAAGCAAAAAGACTTATTCATTTCACCTAGAAATCTTCATAATGGGCAGGGCGTAGTGGCACAGACATCTGTAATCCCAATACGTGGGAGGCTGAGACAGAAGGATCTCAGGTTTGAGACCAGCCTCAGTTATGTAGTGAGACTCTCAGCAATCTAGCAAGAATCTATTTTAAAACAAAGAATGAAAAAAAGGGCTGGAGGTATAGTTCAGGGATATCTAGTTGATCCCCAGTAGCAGAAAAATAAAAACTAAACACACAAATATACATACATATGTAACTGTACCATCATTAACCTTCTTTTCTTGTCAACAGTATCATCATGGAGATTACCCTTCAGTTTTCAGCAAAGAATCTAGTATGCCAATTTAGTTTGTTGGTTCTATAGTGGTTTTTTTTATACTTACGTTGATGCCTCTGTGTGGGAGGTTTCACATAAAAGCTTCGATTCCTGGCTTTTGTAAAATCCTAAATATACTATAAACATATAAATATGATTGCAGCTTTACTCGTAATTGCCAAAACTTGAAAGCAACCAAGCTATCCTTCAGTAGGTGAATGGATAAACAGACTGATGTATAGCCAGACAATGGAATATTTAGTGCTAAAAAGAAATAAACTATTGGGCCATGGAAAACATGAAGGAATTTTAAATGCATATTACTGTGTGAAAGAAGCCAACCTCGGGGAGTTAAAAGGCGACATCTGTCTGATTCTAACTCTAGGACATTCTAAAAAAAAAAAGGCTCAACTGCAGGGAAAGAAAAAATATTAGTGGTTGTCAGGTGTTGGGAAAAGGAGAGAGGGATGGATGGTCAGAGCACAGAGGACAGCTGGAATGGGAAACTATTCTATGATACTATGATGGATACATGCCATTATACATTTGTCCAAACTCAAATAATGTACAACTCCAAGAGTGAGCCCTAACGTACGTTATGGGCCTTGGGTGACAATGATGTGTTGGTATGGGTTCGACAATTGTCACCAACGCACCACTCTGGTGGGGGATATTCGACACAGGAAGAGTACGATGGGGAATTTGCACAAGGGATGTACGGGAAATCCATGTTTTGCACTTAATTTTGCTGTGAACCTGAAACTTCTTTAAAAAATAAAGTTTATGTTAAAAATCTCCAATTCCAATGGCTGGCAACATCGGCCCACTTTTCCAAATTAAGGCAATCAATCTAGGTTCAATACTGAGGGAGAATATTCTTGAGCTTGCCACACAAATTGGCCCACATCAGCATTGGGATTCACAAATGCTGCTCTTTGCATTTCTCTGATATGCTAAAACTCCAGAGTGGAGGGCCTGGTTTATGGCCATGTCCAGACTCCCCCACGTATGCACCACAGCTATGTTTCTGCAAAGAGCTCAGCCGGAGCAGGTCCAGTATCGACGAGCCCACTATGCCACAGCTGGCTGACTTGGCTAACAAAGCTGATGATTAAAGTTCTCTCCCAGGGAGTTAAAAATGCCCCCTCAAGCTTCCTTTTTGACCATCAGACCTGATTCCAACTTCTGGAACCATGCTGGACCATAATACCCACTTCTGTTTCCTGCTGGCCATCCATGATTTGAAGGCTTTCTTCCCATCTACCCCCAGGCGAGAGCGAGTCTCTCAAGTCTCTCTCTTCCCCATACAAACAACCTCAGTTCCACCAACTGATTCTAATGAGCAATGGTTTCTAGACCTTACATAGTAGCTGGGTCACCTGTCTTTAACCCATACCTGCTTGGCAGTATTTGGAAGGCAGAAGGAGCACAAGGAACCAAACAGTTTGTGGACCAAAATAAAGTTAAAAGCATATCTACCTGAGAAGCAAGAACCTTCTCCAAGAATTGTCCAGGAACTGCAAGGTGGAAGGGAATCTAAGGAATCATGTGAACCTTTCCAGGAGAGATGTGAAGATATTCCTGAGCACTGGGGAAATCAGCGGTGATTTACCCTCCTGGAGAGGGACAGAGGATACAGGCAGATAAAATTTGACATGACAACCGCCAGAGAGTTCGTAAAGCAAGGTCCACCTTCACCATGTGATTCCAATTTTGTTTTCTGCTCTGAGAAACAGCAGAAATGCAGATTTTTTTTCCCACTGTGTTAAACTGCGCTTCCAATGCACAGGAAGGTGGAAAGCCAAACCCAGATGCTTCTGTTTGAGATGATGTTTCATCTGGGAACCAATTATCACCAGGAAGAGTGTTCGAGAATTAGGGAAACTAACCTTTTCTAATCCGCTGTCTAACAGAAACCTCTCAGCAGCCAATCAATACGGGCTGCGGTGAAGAAGCACGGGAGAAGGCTCTCGCTTCGCCTCTACATGAGTAATTAAAGCCAGTTTAATGAGATTGCCGGAGAGGGCTGGGTGTCTGGGAGCAGGAGAGACAGACAGCAGCACCCAGGGAGAGTGGCTTTTCAGGGGCAGCAAAAGATGACGAGTCAGAGCCGCTGGTGTGAAGCACCCTTGAGTCTCTCCAGCAAAATATAGTCTGGGGAACACTGGAAGCAGGTGCCTAAATACACAGAAAAGTACCTATTGTGGTTGACAGTAGAGGGAAGGAGGGAAGAGGACAGAGCTAAGGTGTCTCAGAGCTGCTCTCTCTTCCCACTTTTGAAAGAAACTCCTAAGTCTCACCTTTTTTTTTTTTTTCTTTTTTAATGTGTGTGTGGTACCGGGGGTTGAAGAACCCAAGGGCATACCTCCCCAGCCCTATTTACTTACTTACTTACTTTATTTATTTATTTATTTATTTATTTACTTACTTACTTATTTTTGTGGTACTGGGGATTGAAACCAAGGGCATTCTACCTCCAAGCTACAACTCCAGCTCTTTTTATTACTTTATTTTTGTTCATTTTGAAACAGGGTCTCACTAGGTTGCTGAGAGCCTTGCTATGCTGCTGACTGGCCTTGAACTTGCAATCCTCCTGTCTCAGTCTCTCAAGTACTGAGATTACGGGTATGTGCCACCAGGCCTGGCTTTTACAGATCCTCAATCTTTAGGAAGCTAGGAGGAGCCTTGGTTAGGACACCAGACCGACCTGAGATTATTCTTGCCACCAGGGAGCTGTTCTACCTTGAACAAGTCCCTTGGCCCTCCGAAGCCTCAGTGGCATCTTCTGTAACATGGGGGTGATCGCAGGAAGTTCCTCCTAAGGATTCAGCCAAGGGTAAGTGGGTGGGGCATTTAGCTCACTAAGTTCCATGCCTGGGTCCCAGCCACACAACAGGTGCACATCGAGTATTCGCATCAGGTGCTGGTGTCCCCTCAGAGCCCCATGTGAGGACGTGGTCAGGGTGGCAAGACAGGAAGGAGCAGGCAGGACACAACTAGTCTTCGCAAGAAGCTGGTGCAGAAATAACAGCACCACTCCTCCTCTGGGCTCAAAACTGCAGGCAAGACAACTGCCAAGGACCAAAACATAGAAGCCTGCTGCACAGGGGCCATAGAGTATAGGCAGGAGGTGGACAGTGGAGGAGAAGGGAAAGGAGCTTTCAGGACAGGGCTTGGCTCTCCTCCTTTGGAAAGCCTCCAGTGCAGGGAAATGTAGCTTCTGGGGCCCAAGTTCCTTCCAAGGGAATTGTTCCCCCCGCACTTCCCCCTGGGTGAGCTGCAAGGCAGCCCTCTGCGTGGTGTTACCTCTCAGAGCTAGAGAGCCTCAGAGGCAGAGCAATAGCAGCCTCGGGTGCTGGCAGCCCCCAGCCAGAGCCATATGGCTGGATACACATTACACATAAATTACCCTGTGGCTAAACAAAAGGACTTAAAATAATTCTGCATCTTAATAACAGACTCTTTGTGTAGGACCATTTCCTCCCCTCCCTGAGCAGGATGTATCTGCATATGCCTGTGCCCAATGCATCCTGGGCAATGGCCCTCTGATTTAAGATCAGCTCTGTCTGGTCTCCGTCCTCAGTAATGAAGTCAGTCACATTTTATTGCCAAATGGCTCCGTAATGCCCCCGTAACTGCCCATCGAAGGTGCTTCTGCTTTCGGGAAGAAAGAGCGGATCTGAATTTCACCAAGATAAACTCGTGGGTGGGTCAATACATCGAATGGTTATCGTTTGTGCCTTGCACTTTATCTATTTTTAGGCCTTGTTCCTGCAAGGAAATAAAAATGTATTACCTGAGTGCATAAAAGTCATGGGCCTGGGGGAAGGGGAGGAGTATTGGCTGGCTCTTTTCTGTAGGGTAAGGGAGTGGACAGGAAGGCCCTCATTGCTGGTAGAAAAGAAATGCAGCCTGGATGTGGAAGCTGTAATAGGAAAAACTACTTCCTTCATGCACAGACTCTGCATTTTACAAGGCCCTCAGCTGCAGAGGTGCTACTCGATCTTGCAAGAGTTTCCAGTGCTTAGCCACACTTTACACGGAGGTCACTGAACACCAGCTGTGGAAAGGGCCTTTTCCAGGGCCACTGCATTCTGGATCCTAGTTGGAAACCACCTTTCTAGTCCATTCTCCCTCCAGATCCATGGGAAAGTCATACTTCTCTTGGAATTAGGTATGGCCTGTGACTTACCTTGGCCCATGAAGTATGAGCAAAAAGAGAATATTTGTGATGGTTTGGATACGGGTATTCCCCCGACAAGCTCATGCAATGGCGATGTCACAATGATTCAGAGGCAAAATAATTGAATCAGGGCTCTAAAGCTCATCAGTGGGTAAATCCCATTGATGGGTTAGGAAATTGAATGGACTTACTGGGTGGTAATTGTAGGTAGATAGAGTGTGGCTGGAGAAGTTGGGTCATTGGGATATGTAACCTTGGGACTATACTTACTCTAATTCATATCTTCTCCCTTTCTTCTCTCTCTTCTTTCTCTTTGTCTGCCTGCCTGCCTGCCTGCCTGTCTGTCTGTCTGTCTGTCTGTCTGTCTCTCTCTCTCTCTCTCTCTCTCTCTCTCTCTCTCTCTCTGCTTCCTGGTTGCCATGAGTTGAACATTTGTCCACCATCATGCTCTGCTCCCACAGTATTTCTGTCTTGGAGCCAGCCAGCCATGGACTGAACCCCTAAAGTCATGAGCTAAATAAACTCTTCCTCCTCTAAGTTTTTTCTTGTAGGGCATTTTGGTCGCAACAACAAAAAAGCTAACTAGTACAATATTACTCTCAGGAGAAACTTTAAGAACCAGAGCAGAGCGCATTTCAAATGCTTGAGAACAATTATATTCCAGACAGTGGCTGGAGTGAGGAGATGAGGCCCAACCATGATGGGCACAGAATAAGAGTAAGAAATAACACTCCACACACTCTGAAATCAGGGGACTGTTTGTTGTAGTGCCATTGCCTAGCCCATCCTGACTATCTAACTGCAATACTGGGGCATTTTGCAACTCTGGGCAAAGCTGGATCTTGAGTCAACTTTCCCCAAATTCTCCTCCTTCATTGCTCATTCAACCCCACAAACATTTGTCTTAACATAAACTAACGTGAATTCAATTATCATTGTTTCCAGATTGCTAAGAACTTTTGATTCTTTTTTTCCTTCCACTTTTACTAAATATTACTGAATTCCCATCATGCATTAGGCACTACGCTGGGTGGTATGAATGCAAAATAATCTTTAATTAACTAAAAAAAAAGTTCAAAGTATAATAATAGCTTCAGGTATTTCTAGACCCAATATAATTAATTAAGTAATTAAGACACAAAAAATCATCAAGGATTCAGTGTAGCAAGGGTGGTAGGTCCATTGAATTCTGAATTCCTTTGATCAGTACTTACAATACAGGATGCATAGGGTGTGATGGGGCATATCATTTTATTCTACAAATATTTATTGAGCATCTCTTCAGTGCCTGACATTTTCTCAATGCTGGAGATACAGTGGTGGAAAGGCCAGGGCACCATTTTCACACATGGAGTTTAGAATCTATTCTTGGTACCAGCATACATTCTATGTAATTTCACTCTGCTCATGGTCTGCATGGCTTAGGCATGGATAACTCTATTTTATGAATCCAATAATGGATTTAAAATCAAGGATTAGATGATGGAAGTTTGATTGCAGTAATTGGTCCAGAGATGGGCATATGATCCATATAGTTCATGGAGAGCCAGCACTTGGACATTGATTGGAACTACTGGAAAAGAGGTCATGTCATTTTGTTAGGATTTCTATATTGGTGGGATTTCAACCTGTAGTGATCAAGATATCTTTATCAATATTTAAAGAAAGCCAGGTGGGGATAAAACCAGCAAATAGGAAAAAAGGAATGAGAAAAAGCGAAAGAAAGATTTCTGTTGTCATCCTCTTAGTGACTCTCACACCGCATTACACTGAATCTGGCCATATGTGAAGACATTTTTACAGCTTGAACTTTATCAGTTAATTGGGCACTTTTCTACTTAAGCCAGTTCCAATGAGTTTCTATCACTTGCAAATAAAGGCATTCTAAAAGTTCTGTAAAGAGAGAACAGTGTTTACCAAACTAGGGCTTAGCAGATCTCATAGTGGGCTTGGGAACTGAATTGTACTTCAATGTTTCTGTAGCAAAAGGATCAAGATAGGAATGGCTGAAAAATAGGCATGGCTGCCCCCAAGAGGTCTGTGAGATGTGAGCTTTCCACATAAGCCTCATCTAGAAATGATGACATTCTCTAGGGAAGACCACCACCATCTGGCTTTGCAAATGTCCACCAGTAGGCAAGTTCTTGCCTTCTCCTTCTCCTGGGACAACTGAATACTTCTGTTATTTTTCTCTCCTTCCTCAGTACTAAGCTAACAGGTGATCAGTTTTCCCAAGGCTGAAAATTGAGCTTCCAAATGCCTCCACTGATTCAAGCCCAGGTCACTTGAGATGGGTGGCCTCCAAGAACCCAATCAGGTCACAGTCCTGTACTTTCCAAAGTGCTCCCATCTGCCTTGCCTTTGGTCTTCAGATAGGACAAGCCATCAAAGAAGGGGAACTATCAGAGTAGTGGATTAGGGGAGGAGATTGTAAGGTAGGAAACATGGATGATAGTTGTGGCTCCTTCTATGTGTCCTTGAAGATAGGCTTTAACCTCCCTAAGATTTAATTTCCTTACCTGTCATCCACCAAACACATAGTCGCCTTCACCATCTTCCCCTTTCTGGTTTTCCACACTCATTTTTCACCCTGGAGTATAGCTGTCTCTGGATTATTTACTGTTCTCTAAATGTTCTCTCCCACCTCTCTGACCATTTCCCTGCTGAGACACAACACAAAACATCCCAGTATCCCCAACCCCAGCATAGCATCAGCCCTGCACCTGACCTTATTGGGTGCCTCAGGCTGCAGGTAGAAGAGACTTAGCAGTGAAGGCATCCACAGGCTCTTCAGATCATGACAACAGAACAGCAACTTGGTGCTCCAGGGACTCCACTGGATGAATTGTGAGCCTAAGCCTGGGACTGCAAAATCATGGTCCATGGACTGAATTTCACCTGAAAATAGAATCCACCACTTGTTCCACATGTTTCTAGTTGAGAAAGCAGAACAAAGGCATTGTCTTCCCTGGTCACAGTTACATCTTCAACACCTAGAACAGGAGCTGATGCACAGGAAGCACTCAACCACCATCTACTGAACTAATAAAGATATCAGAGGATTTTCAATCAATATCTACATGTCTAGCTTGTTTTGAAAAATCAGGAAAAAATGTGTGTGGTGGTGGGGGGGATAGATAAGAGAACAATGATCTAGGCCCAAATAGTATTTTCCCTCTGAGGACAGAGATTGCTTTACCATAGTCCCCAACACTCCCTAATGCCCTGTAATAGGCCCACTTCATTTCTTCACTCAAGTTTCTTATGTATATATGTACCTATGTGTGTATGTATGTATATAAATATATTTATTTATTTAATTTTGTGGCACTGGGGATTGAACCCAGGGGCATTTTACCTCTGAATTACACACCCAGTCCTATTTTATTTTATTTATCTAATTTTGGAACAGGGTCTAAGTTGCAGAAGGCCTCACTAAGTTGCTGAGTCTGGCCAAGAACCTGTGATCCTCCTATTTTAGCCTCCCAAGTACTGGGATTACAGGCATGCACCATCACACCAGGCTCATTCAGGTTTCTTCCAGGTTAAGTCAACCCTAGTCCCTGAAGAGGTTGCATCCAGGGGAGCTAAGTTTATCACTTGTGTGGTGAACCTAGTAACATCCTCCCCAAATTGCTGAGACCTCATTTCTAGCTATGGGAACTCAAAATGTCACAACCCCTAAATGTTGGACATAAATCCTACACACAAAATTTTTTTTTTCAAAAGAATCCAGTTCAGTTTTTCTACTAAGCTCTTAGGCGATTTCCCCCCAAATGCTGTACAAATGCTAAGTTTGTTATTATTACTTCATATTCCACTGGGCCATTGCCTGCAGGAAATCAATGGGGAAAGGAAGCATGGAGCTGATTTAGCTGATGAGGAAAACCAAATGGCTTCACACTAAATTAGTCAAAGACCCTAACGTATTCCAAACAGTCCCATCCCTTAGGAGGGACCCCAAAGTGAATGCAAAGAAGAGTGCTCACCAACCAAAACGCAAACTGAAATCTAAAGGGCACAGACCCACGGCCCCTAGGGAAACCACTGAGCATGGTTCTTGTGGACTCACTGTCAGCACAGGAAAAGTACTGAGGTTTTGTGGCTAAGAGAATGGATTTCTAGGCTAAAGAGACCCAGGTTTGAGGTCTGGCCCTATTGCCTACTACCTGAAAGATCTTATTCTTTCTGGGCCCCAGTCTCATCATCACCTGTTCATGACAACAATCAGAGTCACTATCTCTTCAATTGGCATGGCTTAAATAAGGATTTCAAGCTGGGTGTGGTGGTGCTTGCCTGTAATCTCAGTGCTTGAGAAGCTGAGACAAATGGATCACAGGTTCAAGGATGGCCTCAGCAACATAGCAAGACTCTCAACAACCTAGCAAAACTCTGTTTCCAAATAAAAGGGTTCCATCCCTAGGACCACAAAAAAATATATGTGTATACATATAAAAATAAAAAATGAAAAAAAGCATTGCAATGTTTCAATCCTAACACAAACACTTGGTGCAACATTCAGCACAAAGTAAATGCCCAGCAAATGTTATTGTGCTATTCTAAAAGAGAAAGGGTAGGAGAGTTTGCCCGAGATCAAATGATAAGCTTAATCTCTGCCTGTGTCCACTCACACACAGGCTATTCCAGTCTACCTGCCAGATGCAGGGCTTCTATTCAGCCTCCGAGCTAGAAAGTAGCCTTAGTATTGAAACTCTGGTTGAATAAACAAACACATAAATATAATTTCCAGACCATTTCATGAGTAAGTATAATGGATGGTAGGATCTTGGGGGACAGAATTATCCTGCCAGGGAGAGTGTTGTGTTCCCAGAGAGGCGAATCTACAGCGAGAGTGAGGTTAGTGGTTGCCTGGGATGAGAAATGATTAGAAAAAGGCATGGATGATCTTTTGGGGGAGAAGGAAATGTTCTAAACTGGAGTGTGGTGATGGTTGCATAACTTTGTAAATTTTCTAACAACCCTTGGATGGGATACTGACAATGAGTGAATTTTTATATATATAAATTTTATCTACTAAAGGGATTTTTTTTTTTAACGTTCACAGAGGAGGTGCCATTGGATGCCTTCAGGATGGGTATTATTCATTACAGGGAGGACGGGTTTGGATTCCCCCAGACTTAGGGTCTGGCATAGGAGCAAAGGCAGACAGGAAGTAGAATTGAGCTGATCAAGGATTTGCAACATGGTAGGCAGAAGGCAAGATGAGAGCTGTGGGTGAGAAGCCAGCTGAGGCATTCTACCTGGGGTTAAACTGTGGGGCACAGAGCTTCCTGTGGACAGGGACATCAGTGAACTCGGCAATGCCTGGCCTCTGCTGTCTGGTGTTCTCTCTCTTGCATTCATGTCGGGCTTTGGCTTTGCAAAAGACACATCAGAGCTGGCTGTTTGAAACCACAAATCCCCTTATAGGACATGAGAGCAGAGCGAAGTGTTTGATTTCTCTGATGTTTCCCAAGCCGAAGCTCCCCCTTCATTGGTACTTAGGGGATTTGCAGCTTCTCTGCTGAAACGACACAAGAGGTTTTTCTGCTTAATCCCCAGATCTTTAGAGTTTGGGCTGCATTCGGTTTGTGTTTCAAGAGCATCACAGAATAATCTGTGACACTGAGCTTCCAGCTCTCAGCGCAGGGAGCAAGCTGGGAGAAATCAAGATACTCAGAAAGCTTTTAGAAATGAGGAAACAGAGACCAAGAGCAGCACCCTGCAGAGTTCCTGGCAAGGGCACAGTTTCCCTTCCAATTGCCTCACCTATTGCTTTAACAGACAGGGTTACCATTCTGCAACACAATTGTACTGGACCATGATGTTTTGATCCCCAGGCCCAGCTGGGCCAATCAGATGAGCTCTCCACAGAGTTTAGAACTCAGGTGAGGACTGTTAATTGTTCTGGGTTGGTTGCTGATCCTTAACCCATGTGGAAGTAGAAGCATTGTATATTCCAAAACATTAATGTATACTGTATATATATCGAGAGAGATGTAGGTGACCTCCACCTTTCATCCTGATTACTCTCTGGTATCTGGGTCTCATCCTCTGAGATTGAGTTCACTTTATTCTACCTCAGGGATCCATTAGACCCTCAGTATGCTTATAGGAAAGTCCTATATGTTCCTTAAGTGAGTTGAAGAAGGATACACTGAGTTTAAAAATGGCTTCCCCATATTATAATATAAAATTGACACCAGATCCAAGTCTCCTGCTAGACCAGGAATCTTGATGTTCATGAGGGAGAGGTTAGTGCTCATTAGCCCAAACACCCACAAAGAATTAACATTGTTTCCATAAGCATGTCCACTTCAAGCCCAACTTGACAAGGGACATATAACAGAGAGGAAGATCATAGTATAGAAATCACAAAGACAAGCCAGGAGAGGCTGATGGGGGTCATACCTTCAGGGTTTTATGGCTATTGCAAGGATTTGGGTTTTGTTTAAATGGGTTAATAAATAACAATGAGCTAAAATATTTAAAACACCTAGAATAACCCTTTGTACAAAACAAGTACTAGTTACTATTAGATAATACTAATATTATGATCCTGGGGACAATGGGAAGGACTTGGAGGATTTTTAGCAGAAGTGTAACATCAGCTTGGGATTTTGAAAGGTCCCTCTGGATGTGGGGTGGGGAACAGATTGTTCTAGAAGCTCACTGGGTACAGAAGGAAGATAGACAATTATTGCTGTTTTCAAATGAGAGAATTCATAAGGTAAATGGAATCAATGGACATAGAGAGAAGCTGACAAATCAGAAAGATATTTAAGAAGGGAAATTGGCAGAACTTGGTATAGTTTGAGTGTATGGAATAACAAAGCAAGTAGCTCAAAGATGTTTCCAAGTGATGTGTGCATGTACAAAGGTATTTTTTAAATACCACATTATGATGAACAATTTCAATGCACCAATAAAAGCACAAAAAGATGACTCTGAGATTTTATGGCTGTTTTCTGGTGCCCTTTCATCAAGACAGTGAAGAACAGAAGTATAGGTTCTATGGAAAAGTAATGACTTCAATCTTTGGGTACCATGAATGTGAGGTGAATTTAAAATACCCAAGTGAAGATGTCAAGTGATCATTTGGTTATTGATATCTGAGACTCAGAGGAGAAAATCTAAAAGGAAACCTTATGAATCACCATTCTTCCACAATTGAAGCCATGGATATACATGAGATATACAAGGGACAGCCCAGGGTCACATTCCCAGAAAAAGCCAATGAGATCTACTAAAACATGATGGATGTTATAGCCTACCTACGATGACCTCCCATGCCTCAAACCCAGCTCAATAAATATTTACTTATTGAACAAACAAATCAATCATCAATCAATCCTTGAATGAGATTGAAAGCTGGAGTTGCACTTTGAGTCCTTTTGAGAGGAAACTATATCCCACAACCAATCTTTATTTCCTGAATCCTAGGCTCTGTGTCTACCTCACTTTTTTGTGTTTTTTTTTTCTTATTTAATTTTAGAAAAAGAACGTGCAGCCAGAAGTTGCAGGTAAAGACAACATATTGAAGCCTTATTCCAAAAAACCAAACAAACAAACAAAAAACTTAATTTAGTTTTAGAAATCTGTTCACTGCAGCTCTGCCAAAATGTCTTCCTTTTTGATAGATGGCTTGAGTTGCAGGCAACAGAATTCCCTTAGGCTGTCCCTGATTAGTAGTCCCTGAAAGACTTGACAAGCCAAGCCCCAAGCTTTCCAGCTTGGACATAAGGAAATGGGAGAGAATCAGGAAAGCTTGGCTAAGAGTAGGCATTTAATAACTTTGGTTAATACAGAGATGGAATACGGCCTGGAGTATTGTGAGTATTTTCCAATTAGCTTCAGCTCTTCCTTCCAAATCAAAAAGCTCACCAGGAGCCTTGCTATCTCCTCAGAAGAAATTCCAGGGATGAAAACACTGAGATTTGAAGAGGTATTGTGGAGTATCTATCTTGCTTGAAATTCTCTTGGTATACATGGATCTGTGCAACCATGGTTAAAAAAGAGAGATGCCAGGGCAATAAAAACAAGGTTGGTGAACTTCATGTAGTGGAGTCAGAAAACACAATTTTAAAGGTTGGCTGCTGTGGTTACCAAGAAAACGATATTTTCATCAGAGAAGTGTAGATTATGTTCTAAATGCCTGACACTCCAACAGACCCTTCAGAGGGAAAGTACTCAATGGCCCTGATCTTCTGCCATACCTGAGTTGACCAGGCTGAGACATACAGCCCAAGCAGAGCCATACTGTATGGCAATGGTTCTTCAATAGTGATGGACCAAAGAAGCATCTGAAAGCTTATACAAGCACAGCTTTCTGGGACCTGTGCTCAGAGACTAGAATTCAGCAGGTCAGGATGCATCTCATGAATCTGCATTTCCAATAAGCTCCCAGGGATGCTGATGTTGCTGAACCCAAGGCTCTCACAAGTATTATTGTTTAACAGCTGTTATCTCTTCAAGGGCAGAGGTATTCAGGTATCTAGCGCATCTGGGATATAGTCAAGCTATAGCAACTGCTCAATAAATATCTGCTGAATAAGCAAGCCTTTCTTTTGAGGAGTTTCATTATTTTTGACGGTCTGTGCCTTAGTCTGAGATTCTATAATATAATACCATTGCCTGGGCAGTACACCAACAATAGAAATTCATCTCTTATAGTTTTGGAAGCTAAAAAGTCTAAGGTCAAGTTACCAGCAGATCCAATGTCTGGTGAGTGCTCCTTTCCTGACACGCATGACATCCTCTCCCCATGACCTTACATGGCAGAAAGAGCAGGAAGCTTTCTGGGACCTCTTTGATAAAAGCACTAATCTAAGTTAAATGTTGGTCACCCCACTTCCTAACACCGTCAACATGTTGGTTAGATTTCAACATAGAAACTTTGGGAAGGCAACCAGTTAGCAGAGAAGAGAAAGGCAACAGACACAAAGAGAGAAGGCAGTAGGAGGAGGCAATCCAAACCACCAGCCCAGACTAGTTTGTGCAGATCAAAACTTAGAAGAGATAAGTTATCAGTAGTACCCAGGGTAATGGAAGCAAAGGCTAAGATTTGTTGAGTGGTCACATACCCAGAGGGCTAGAAGAGGCACCCAAAAGTTCTTCTGCTGACGAGGTCACAAGAAAACCAGATTGTACACGGCTCTACCTTTTGGAAAATCCTTCAATCTGATAGGCAAAGTGACACTGTTCTGCCTTCCTTCTCTCTCCAGTGTCCCCACTGTCCTCCCTCTCTGGCAATGAGGAGACAGTTCATCACAGCAAGAAAAGGCCTAATATCAACACAGCTTAGTCCTGGATCCAAAACCTGGCTTTAGGACTGATTTATTTGACAGGAAAAATTAGTAAAGTCCTCTAAATCTTAGTTTGCTCAGCTGCAATACAGACCTAGGATTGCTCCCTTAATAAGAATACTGGATATTAAGTAGCAACATACAATAACAGGCACATAGAGCTTGGTAAATGTGCATGGATTCTGAATCTCCTTACTGGATTTTGGGCAACACTGAGAATTTGAGAACATATTCTAAATAGTACCCTTTTTCAGTCTGCATCCATTCATTCTTCAGTTGTTTTTTTTGAGAGCTGAGCGTTGTTCTAGGTATTAGGGATATAGTAGCAATCAAGAGAGATGAAGATTGCTACTCTCATAAAGCTTACATGGGAGTGGAGAAGAGAAGGAATGATTACGATAAAGAGTAGAGTAAAATATATAGCATTATTACACAGTGCCAAGTATCCTGGACAAAGAGTGTCAAGAGGGATAAGGGATGACAATTTTAACTATGGCCACCTAGAAAGGCACTACTATGAAACTGAAGGCCTGAAGAAAGAGAAATGCGCACATTTTATGGGCATTTAAAGACAAACATTCAAGGTGCAGAGAAGCACCGGAACCAAAGATGTCCTCAGACCTGAGAGAGCTGGAATAATCGAGGAACAGCAAGGAGTTCAGTGCATCTGAAGAAGAATGAATGATGCAAGTGTGATCTGAGATGACATCAAAAAAGGGATTGATTTCAAAGAGGGTTGTGGATTAGGTAGGGCCCTACAGGGTGTGACAAAAGTATTGCTTTTGTGGAGCCAAATGGGGAGCCATGGTTTTGTTTTGAGGAAAATATGGGATTCCATTAGTTATGTACAAGGGATCCATCTGGCTGCACAATATAAATCTCATTATATGGAGATGAGGGTAGAGGTATGGAAAACATTTTAATTTATGGTGCCAATCCAGATGTAGGCTTAGACTAAGGTGAAGCAATAGAAATGAGAAGAATCATACTGTCAACACTGACATTAAAAACAAAATGGGCCATTAAGGGGAACTGAAGATGAAGAGTAGAAAAAGGCCCAAACCCCAGAGAACAGAGGAAGCAGAAGGCTCAGGACCACACCTTCTGCTTCACAAACCTGCAGCTCATGGCTTTGCCAATAGTGAAGAGGAACTGAGCCTTTTTCTCTGGTCCCTTATGTACCCGAGCATCATAAACAATTTGTTCACTTACTTAATTCCTATCCATTTCATTCTTTATGGCCTTCCCCAATAAGAGTCTTTCCATTTCACTCTTCTAAAATTATTGCCAGCAGGCATGGTGGCATAGGCCTGTATTCCCCATAATTCTGGGGCAGGGACAGGAGATGAACAGGTTCAAAGGCACCTTCAGCAGTTTGGGGAGACTCTGAACAACTTAATGAGACCCTGTTTCAAAATAAAATATAAAATGGGGCTGGGGGTGTAGCTCTGAGTTAGAATGCCCCTGGGTTCAATCATCAAAACAAACATAAAAGATTAAATTAGTGCAGCCACTATGGAGATCAGTTTGAAGATTCCTCGAGAAATAGGAATGGATTCACCATATGATCCAGCTATACCACTGATCCAGCTACACTACTGCTGGGGATCTTTCCTAAGGGACTGAAATCAGAATATTATAGTGATCCATGCATATCTATGTTTATAGCAGCACAATTCACACTAGCCAGATCATGGAACCAGCCTACGTGTCCATCAATAGATGAAAGGATTACAAAATTATGGGATATATGCACAATGAAATTCTACTCACCAATAAAAAAGAACAAAATTATGGCATTTACAGCAAAATGGTTGGACCTGGAGAATGTTATGTTAAGTGAGATTAGCCAGTTACAGAAAATGAAGGGTCATATATTTTCTTTCATATGCAGAAGCTAGGGAGTAATCAGAATACCAGAGGGACTTTAGATAATGGAGGAGAAACCCCAGTGGAGTGAGGGAGGTGGTCTAGGGAAGAGTCGGGGAGGGGGAGAATTAACAAGGAAACATTCCTTTGTTCCTTCCAGGAACATTCTATACATGTGAGAATACCAATGCCAATCTCAAAATCAGACACAACTGCTTCCTTCAGGACTCGATTTGGTTGGCCAATGAGTATTTCAAACTTTTCACAGAGTCAAACAGAATTGTTAGCATCTTCTCCCAAGCCCAACATGATCCATCTTCTATATTTAGATCCCACAGCCAAAACTTTTAACATGCGTGACTAACCTTTAACAATCAGGACAGTATGGAAATATCTGTTGACATGGAGACTTCTCTATCCACCTGGTCTGCAATAGGAGGCCCAGGGGTGCAGCGTTCGTTCTGATCCCTTCCTGAGCTCTGGGGGTGTTTGGGAGGACGACCTCTATATTGGCCTCTTTTCCCACCTTGCTCCCCATAAAGTGCTCTGAGATCTGTCCATACTGCCTTTCTTCTCATTCCTCAAACAAAACAGGTTCTTTTCTGCCTGGGTGCCTTCCCTGTGCCTGGAAAAACTACATTCTTGACCAAGCTGCTCTTACCCATCCTTTAAATTCCAATAAAATGTCACTCCCATCAGCTTTGTCACTGGCCCTCACCTGAAATGTTCCTGTCATACTCTCCTCCACCACAGTCCCTCCAATTTCTAATTCTGTGCACATGCGTGCTTAACAGTGCAGTGCCACTTGGCCCCACATAAACCCTGTACATCCATTACATATGGTATGTGTTCATCACTAGATACCTAGGCCTGGCATACACATATCCAGTGAGCCAGGCGTGATGGTGCACACCTGTAATCCCAGGTGGAGACAGGAGGATCACAGGTTTGAGGCCAGCCTCAGCAATTTAGCCAAGCAGGCCCTGAGCAACTCAATGAGACCCTATTTCAAAATAAATAAAAAAGAATAGGGATGAGGATATAGCTCAGAAGTAGAATGTCCTTGGGTTCAACACCCAGTACCATAGATTAATTAATTAAGTAAGTAATTAAATATCCAATAAATACTGATTAAATGAGTGACTGCTTGTCTATAATAAGGTGAACCTCTGTTTCTATAACACAGTGATGAAGAGATGCACTCTTCTTTGTGTGCATAGCCCTTGGCCGACCCTGCAAAGCCAGGAAGCAGTATACATTTTACTGCATCTTTTATTTTCTGAAAAATACTATTCTACCCATACGTGCACCTGGCATCGAGTTACCACTTGACAAATGTGGGTTGAATTGAATCACTCTTATTACACATCTGTAGAACCGTAAAGCAAAAGTTGACACCAGCGGCCTGGCCCACAGACAGTGCCCTGCACTTCCCATCTCCGGCAAACGCCCCGGCATGATCATAAGGTCTGGCTATCTTCAAGTAAGTTTGGTTGGAGTGAATCAATAAAGTTACAGCCTAGGGCAAAGCTTTTTCACCCTGAGCAGGTTTCTGTTTCTTACCTGTTTGTTTTATTTTATTTTATTTTTTTTTAGAAAGCATCTGACATTTGTCAATAAATGTGAAGTTTATTGCTTGAAGGTCTGGCCTGCCAAAGGAAATGGTTTCAGATTACAGAAACTCGGTCTTCTCCCAAATAAGACTAATAATTTCAAATATCAACTTCACAGCTACAGCAAAGGTTAAAGCTACAGCGTACCATGAGGGAATATGGGGGGGGGGGGGACACCCAGCTGACGTCTGTCAGTCTGATCAATGTAAGGAAACTCAAGTTTGTCTAAAAGGCTCAGAACCCCCATTACCCTCCCTGTTCCTCCGACAGACATAGGAAGGGAAGCCACATGAAATCAGTCTATACTGCATATGGTTTCTCTATCCACTTCACATCCTGGTCTGTCCAGGAGTGATAATAGAACGGAAGTTTATTAAGACCCTACTATATTCTGGGCATGGTGGTGCATGCCTGTAATCCCAGTGCTTGGGAGGCTGAGACAGGAGGACTGCAGGTTTGAGGCCAGCCTCAGCAACTTAGTGAGACCCTATTTTAAAACAACAACAACAACAAAATAATAATAAAATATGGCTGGAGGGGGGGTGTAGCTCACTGGTAGAATGGCCCTGGGTTCAATCTCCAGTAACACAGGAAAAAAGACCCTACTATATGCCAGAACTAGGCTATAGGTGACCCCACTTACAATAAATGAATTGTTTTTCTTTTTCTTTCTTTTTTTTTTTTTTTAAGAAATGTAGGATCTAAGGCTGAAGTAGGTTAAATAACTTGCCCAAGGTCATAAAACTGATAAATGATGGGAGGCAATGGCATCTCATTTAATAATGTATTCAAAGAACAACACCACACAACAAGGAAAGCAGTAAATTAAGCACCTGTATGTTCCCGAGTTTATGAGGCTGCACAGAGTGGCAAATCTCCAATCATTTGATACTTGAGCCTGTGTGCAGGGCACGTCCTCAGCACACAGCATGAGGCTCGAGAGGGAACCCGAGCTTTGGGGGTGGACAGATAGGAGTTCTTCCTCTGCTCTGATGAGCTCTGCGATGCCAGGGGATTTGCTGCATATCTCTGGACCTCACATCAGCCGGTCATGTGACTTGTGGTTGGCTGGCATGGCAGAGACAGGCAGGGAGCCAGGAGAGTTTCCATTCTCTAACCCCCTATCTCAAAGAAGCAAGGGTCACCTGGAAGTGTACCCTAAAAATTGATGGCGAGGGTCTGTTTCCTCATCTGTGACATAGTGACCGTGAGATGCACCCTTCTTTGTATACAGATTACTTAGCAGACCAGCTAAAACCAGGAGGCAGCATACATTTTACTGCATGTGTTTATGTTCTGAAAAATAGTATTCTACCCACACACGCTGATGTCCAGTACCCTGCTAAGCTCATAACAGGTCATATCTTTTTGAATCCTTCCAGCAATCTATTTTTTTTTTTCTAATAGATCATGGAACTGAGTCTTGGGAAAGTTAAATAGCTCACCCAACCATAGTAATGAGGCCAGGGCTCCAACCTGAGTCTATTTTAAGCTGAAGCCCAGGCTGTTTAAACCCTGTGTTATCCTGCCTCCCTCACTATATTCTAGGACTAGTAGTAAGAAAACATTTTTTTATTTGTATTTTCATAGCAATCTACCCTCACCTTGCAATCCATGGTTATGCAAAATCAACCAGGAAAAAAAAATCCCAAGTAGGAAGGCTGGGAGACATCAGCTCAGGCCGTATAAGAAGTCAGCCAGCTTGATCTGATCTCACCAAGGACAGGATATTACCTGAAGTTCACTAGCACCTCGGGACTTTGATTTTGGTACGATTTTGTCTTAAAGTCCTCTTAGGAATCCAAACGCATCCACAAACGTTAAGGAGTTGAGCTTTTTATTATGTGACTATATTTCCCGCAGCATCTCCTGTTGCATTCAGAGGATGGAAAGGGCCAAGCAAGGGAAGGAAGAGGCAAGTCGGCTTCTTGTTTTTGAAACAGAATTCCTGAGCAGGTGCGTCTGCGTTTCTCACTCCAGGCCAGACTCCTCTCCTCTCTGCAGCTTCAGAGGAGCAGCGAGCACATCGACCCAGCTCGGAGGTGAGGCTCCTGGACAGCAGCTACTCCAGGAGTGTGGGTGCTGCTGAATATTTGAAGGGCCTCGGCTTCCATGCAGGGAATACAAAGAAGAGTGAGCATCTCATGCTGTAGAGCGGTGTTTCTCCACCGCGGGCCATTCTGCAGGGCAGAGGACATTTGGCGATGTCTGGTGTCATTTGGGGTTGTCACGGCTGACTGGGGGAGGGTAGGGGGATGGGGGAGCACCGGAAGCTGCCGTTGGCATCATAGGGGGAGATGCCACCAAGCATGCTGCAATGCACGGGAGCACCCCGTCACAAAGATGCATCCGCTAAAGGAAAAGGGAGCCACGCTTGAGAAACCTAGTTTTAGAGGGAGTGTCTCTGGTTTTGTTTCAGTCTTTTGAAACATGCTCCTTTAGAATATTCCCTTATTGAGCCTCCATGGCTCCCTGCCCCCTCCCCCCCAAAATGGTCTGTATTCCTCAGCACAGGATAGGAGAGTCTCCATGTCACCCAGGGAAGTTCTGAACCTTCCACACACACCTCCAGGCACATACACACACACACACACACACACATATACCCACGTGAACACACCACACACATACACACACACAGGTGCAGCATACATACACACACACCCAAGCAATATACACACATGCAGGAACACAGGAACCACACCCACATATACACCCACAGCACACATATGCCTATGTACCACACATATGCACACATCATACGCATGCAATACACGTGCACACACATATACACCACACACACTGCACACATGCACACATTGCAACACATACACACTCCACACACACACTCAAACATCTACACACACACACACACACACACACACACAACCTTTACATTACACTTTTCCCTCAGCCTGGTAACCTTCTCCTTTCTTCTCCACCTTGCAAAATTCTATTCATTCTTCAAGGTTTATCTGTGTCACCTTCTTTGCACCCTTCTGAAAACATCACTGCTGCAAGCAGCACTTGCGAGCTGTCTTAGTCCATTCCAGCTGCTGTAATAAAGTAAACGGGTGGCTTATAAACAACCACCACGTGTTGCTCACAATTCTGAAGGCTGGGGAGTCCATGACAGAGGCACTGACAGATTCACAGCCTCATAGATCCATGTGATGGCTCCTTCTCACTGTGTCCTAACATGGTGAAAGGGGCAAACAAGCTTCCTAGGGAGGCTTTGTGCATGTGTGTGGAGGGGAGGGGGGTATTGGGGATTGAATCCAGTGGCATTCTATCTCTATGCAACACCCCAGGCCCATGTTTTATTTTTGAAGCATGTTCTTACTAGGTTGCTCACTACTTGCTGAGGCTGTCCTCAAACTTGCAATCCTCCTGATTCAGCTCCCTAAGTCCTGGGATTACAGGCATGTGTCACCATGCCCCACTCCATAGGAAGGCTTTTAGAAGGCCACTAATCCCATTTCTGGGGACTTTACCCTCATGATCTAATCAGCCCAAAGCCCCAACTTTTAATACCATCCTCTTCAGGATGAATGAATTTTAGTAGGATAGAAACACTCAGACCACAGCATGGACCAATGGTATCAGAATCATGCAAGGAACTAATTAGAAAAGCAGCCTCTCAAGCCCCCGCCCTGGACCTACCCGTCAGAACCCTCCCTTCCACAAGATCCCAGGTGCTCCAGATGGAGGAGAAGGCGTCATTCCAGGGACAGGCGACCCCAAGCTCCTTGAGTGTTCTGACAGTAGGTGTGATGTGGAGGCCGGGAGTGCTCCTCCCTGGATGGATGACGGCTTAGCTCTGGAGTGGGGTGAGTGAGCATTAGCCAGGAGAAGTAGCGTAAAAAGTCTCCAAGGAGAGAAACCAGAAGCCAGAAACCCAAAGAAGAGAGAAAATGCAGTGATTTCAGACTGAGCTTGGGGAAGGCTAGCAGACGAGGGAGACACAGTGACATGAGGCTGTTGACACAAGCCAGACCTCAGAGAGTGTGCAATGGGGGCACGGCCAATCTCCTAATTAGGGCCAGCTCTACTTCCGCTCCTGCCCCCTTCAGAGTCTGTTAGCAAGAGCAAGAGGAGTCCCGTCTCCTTTGTCCTACTGCTGCTTTCCCTCCTCCATGAACCTGAGGCCTCCATAATCAATAGCCCTCTAGGCCAAGGCCTTGGCACCCTGTCCAGCCTCCCTTGCTTGTCCCAGCCCCTCCCCCCCACCTTTTCCCTGCTCTTTGCAACATTGAGACAGGTGTCTCATATCATTCACTCAGGCTCCCACTTACTCATATGATATATTTATTGAGTCCTTCTAATGACAAGCCCTGGAGACGCAGAAGTGAGTAAAACAGACATGAAGAAAATAAACAAAAATAAAACTCGCCTCCCTCTGCACCCTGCCAGGGAGTGGGAGGCCGAGAAGAGCAGAGGAGAACTCCCAGGAAAGCCCAGCAGGCCGACCCAGCTCTGAAGATTCCCATCACCTCCTTCAACCCCACTGCAAAGACCCCGGCGTCTGCACACCCCTCTTAAAAAATGGGGGTAAGGCAGACATTCTCTAGGGGGCCGGCTTTTGTGGTTCCTGAAGGTGCTATCTGGCCTGGGAATCATCCAGGATGGGTAACTTTCTTTGACTGATAATTCTTACCAGGTAGACTCTACCTAGGAGAGATAGATCTTGTCATCTCTGAGTCCCCAAAGGGAATGTCTTCATACTTCTCAACAGCCTACACTGCCACCACGTCACTACTTCTGGGCCCTAGCAGCTCTCGCCATTACTGAAAAGTCTAAAATTACCAGGCCCTAACTTCTCTATAATTTTATGTTGTTTTAGTCTCCATTTCGGTGAGATGAGCCATTCAGCCTGGAAAGGGCCTGAGCATCA
Organism: Graphiurus murinus; assembly: GCA_004027655.1. Taxonomy (NCBI): domain Eukaryota; kingdom Metazoa; phylum Chordata; class Mammalia; order Rodentia; family Gliridae; genus Graphiurus; species Graphiurus murinus. Next base: position 150,921 of record PVLC010000757.1, read on the forward strand.
TTCACCATTTGTAGATGAATTAAACAAAGCTCCATCTGTAGCACAGAGCTCACCGTGATCCTCTCTGGGGTGTCCCACAGGATCTTTGGCTGTGCCTTCTTGTAGTAAAAATCTTACAAGAAGACTCAGCAATAGGTTTGCAAGTGACGGCCTGGGGGCCAATCCTGCCCTGCCTCCTCCACACTCCCTTTTTTATCACTGCATTGTAATTATACATCATCATAAGGTTCTAAGTGATAGACACATACGTGCACAGTGCATTCATTGTGTGTTTTTCACCTGAGTCCCACGCACACTCCTTTCACCTTCACATAGATAATAGTAACGTCTACGTAGATAACTTTATATATGAATAAAAGAATATTTGAATTGTTTCCATCATCAGAGCTCCCCTTTTTATGTTAATTAATTAATTTATTTATTTATTTACTTATTTAGTGTGTGTGTGTGTGTGTGTGTGTGTGTGTGTGTGTGTGTGGTGCTGGGGATTGAACCCAGGATCATTCTACATTGAACTATACTCTCGTCTCTATTTTATTTTTTGCCTTTTGAGAACAGGGTCTCACTAAGTCGCTGTGAGTCTTGCTAAGTTGCTGAGGCTGGCCTGGAACCTTGTGATCTTCCCGTCTCAACTTCCCAAGTGCTGGGATTGCTGGCTTGCATCGTCATGCCTGACTCCCCTTTTGAACAATGGGATCTTACTGGAAAACAGCCTTGATTGTTCATTTACTTATTGTTGAAAATGCGTTCATGTTCAAAGAGCAGAGCTGGCTGGGGGTGCAGCTCAGTGGTAGTGTGTGCTGAGCATACACAAGGCCCTGAGTTCAGTGCCCTTCACCAAATGGCGATGCAAACCAGCAGGCTTGAGTAGTTGCAACAGAGAACTTATGACCTTCAGAGCCTAAAATATTTATTCTCTGATCCTTTACAGAAAGCTTCACAGACAGCCAGTCTTTCTAGAATGCAAACCCTGAACAAAACACTCTACATGGTGTGTGTCCTTGAAGCCACAAAAGATCTCACTTTACAAGTAAGACTATGAGGATTTGGGGTGCTTAAATGATGGCTAAGAGCCTCATCTCTGCTACGGCACAGTGAAGTCCAGGATGATGGCTGCACCAGCTAGGGATGACAGCCCTCCACAGTCATGTCTGTCTGAAATCTTTATATCTGAGCCTGCACAGACCTTCATAAGCTCAGAGATCTTGTTAAATGAGGCAAGTCACTTCATCTAATTTCGCACATTTGTTCAAAGAGGCTCAAGAGATCCTCAGTTGGGGCACTAGATGAGATCTCATGGGTAAAAAATGCTAAGTCTCAGTGAAACATTCTCTGGTGGCTACTTACTTCCCAGGTGGCACATGGCCATCTGTTTGTGGCAGGCTGTGTCCCCTAACTCCTCGCAGCTGTGTCCACTCTGTTAGGACTCTCTACATCTTCACTTCTTAAAATTGGTCTGCAAGCCACGTGCAAGCTTGCTGGAAATGCAGAATCCCCAGCCCAAACCCAGCCCCACTAAATCAGAATCTGTACATTGACAATGCCCCCAGGGGAATCACATGCCCACTGGTATTGGAGTTGCTCTGCTGGAATCCCCACCCTGATGAAACACTGACCAGGGCAGGGCGATGCCATCAGCCTCAGCCAGAGCTGGTAGAACAGGAGCTCAGGAACACGGCAGGCTCTTTGCTCTCACATTGGCCTAACGGACTTCTACCTGGTCTTCTCTCCTTAACCCTTTGCACAAAGGCACTCCATTCTGTCTCCAAGAATACTTGGTTGGACTCTAATGCCTTCCCCTGGTTCTGATGAGTCTCCTCTTCTAAGGACTTGCTCTTTGTACCTTTTGCTATTTCACCGGCTCCTCATGAAACCTAAAGACAATATAATCTTGCCACTGAATTTCATATCACGTCATGCCCCTGGAACACTCACAGCTATCTTGCCCTTGAACGTGAAGGCTTGTCTTCTCCCTGATTCATTCCTGGTGCCCCAGAGAATCTCATGCCTAAGATGTGACACTCACTAATTCCCTACCAAGTGATGGGAAGAACACTTCACCCTCATCTTAGGGTGAGATCCCCTGTCCTGAGGATCTGGACAGTCCAAGCTTCCAAAACAGAGCTGGGCATACAACAGATATTCAACAATAACCCCCAAGGCTAAATTACAGGTCTCAGGTCTCCTACCCACCTTCACCACCATATCTTTTAGGTGTATAAGAAAGTAAGAGTTAGTGAATGGCCTAAGCAATTGGGTAGCTCTATAGACAGATGATGCCTGAAAACATACCATTTTATGAGCGTGACCTCTCTCTGCCCATTACTTGGTATCTTGGCTGCCTCTGGATCTAGCAGTGACAAATGTCACTAAGTTCAAGCCAACCCTGCGAGGCTGGGCTTACGCTATTTTCCAACCTCCGAAAATCAGATATTCCACCGCGGATGTCAGTAGGTTTCCTGTCTCCCTCTGCACACCTATGATTCATTCTTCCCCTCCCCTTTTCTATCACAGACACACATCTGTTCCGTCTTAGGATAACTAAAGGAAAATTAAATGAATCTGTTCCGTGTGTCTCTAAGGTTATTTATAGGACTTTAATACAGGCTGATACAAAATAAAGAAATAAAAGAGAGAAATAAAAATAAGTTATCTTCCCAGGAAGCCAAGAAAAGTTCAAGGAAGAAGAAAATAAGTCATGTCCTTCGGGCTGATGAAGCTGTAAGAGTCTTTGGTTTATCATAGTCTTTCATTCCAGGTCCTGTGAAAATCGATGAGGCCCGTTGGATTTTGAGAGATCAATATTAAAAATACGCACTTTGCAATGCAGAACATGCACACGTCGTGCGTGTGTTTCAAGGGGCCGGTGTGCCGATGGAACAATCCTAATCAAGCACTTTGAGGAGCGTAAATATTGACTGTTAGGATAAGGGCATCTCCAGGTCCTTCCCTGCACCGCCCCTTTGACGTCTTCGTGTGCTTCGTGATGCTCAGCTATGGCAGATAGCTGAGGCTCCGGGTCATTAACAAAGCTTCAGCTTTTAGTATACCCTGAATTCAATGATGACACCCTTTAAAAATAGATCAGGGAGACAATGATAAGTTCCAAAGGATATGGCTGGAATGTCAAGGTCAACATGACCTCTAATATGGGTAACATCCCTCTCTCCCTCTGTCTGCATCATCAGTCACTCACTAAGCTTCCCTCTGGAACCCTCTCTGGAATCAGCCCCCATGTCTCAGTTCATCCATCCCTCCTACACGTTCCCTCAGCCCACATATTCTTTAATTAAGACAGGCACCTCATCTAGTCTCTGTGCTTTGAAACCTATAACTTTTGGCAGTTTATATGGAATCCATAGAATCTAGCCCTCCCTAGAAGCTATCTCCAAACACACTTCCAGTCACACTGGAACATATTGTGCCTTATGTTTTCACACTTCCATGTATTTTCCCAGTAAACAATTATAGTAGTCCCCCTCTTATACACAGGTGTTATGGTACAAGAACCCCAATGGATGCCCAGAACTATGGATAATACCAAAGCCCATATATATTATGTATGAGATGCTGGATAGTACCCAAACCCATATATACAATGTTTATTTCTACACAGTACCTAACAGGAAGGTAGCATATACATTACAGAAACACTGGACAAAGGGATGACTGACAGGCAGGATGAATTGAGATTATATCGTGCTGCTCAGAATGGCATGCAATTCAAAACTTATGCGTTGTTCCATAATTTGGCTATTGTAAATTGTGCTGCTATGAACATGTATATGCATATGTCATTATTAGTATTCTGATTTCATTTCCTTTTGGAGGATGCCCAGGAGAGCTATCTCTGGGTCATATAGCAGTTCCATCCCCAATCTTCTGAGAAATCTCTACACAGATCTCCATTGCAGCTATACTAATTTGCAGTCCTACCAACAATGTAATAGGGTCATGATTTCCCCACAACCTCGCCAGCATTATTATTTGTGTTCTTAGTGATTGCCATTCTAACTGGAGTTAGATGGAATCTCAGTGTTGTTTTAATTTGCATTTCCCTGATTGCTAAAAATGTTGAACATTTTTTCGTATATTTGTTGGCCATTTGTATTTCTTCTGAAAAGACTGTTCAGTTTGGTTGCCCGTTTTTTAATTGAGTTATTTGTTTGTTTGCTTAATGTTAAGCTTTTAAGCTCTTTGTATATTCTAAATATTAGAACTTTGATGGCTCTCTCTGTAGATTCTTGATGGTTTACTTCACTGTGAAAAAGCTTTTTAATTTAATGCTGTCCCATTCACTAATTCTTATTTTAGGTTCTTGAGCTTTTGGGGGTCTTACTGAGAAAGTTTGTTTACTTCTGGAATTTTCCATTTAATATCTTCATATCTTGGTTGGCAGCAAGTATCTGAAACCTTGGAAGGCAAAACTGTGAATAGGTGGGATGACTGTCATCCTCAACAGGAAGATCTGTCTCGTCTCTGTCCTCATTTCCTGATTTTCTTAGGCAGAATCATATGTTCCATTAGTGTGATCTCATGGGAAAACCCTCTCTTTCAACATTTATTCCATAGTAGTACATTACATACCATAGTTATCTATTTATGAGTTTCATGGCCTATCTCCTTTCAGTGGAACACAAACTCTTTGAGGGTGGGAACTTCTGTTTTCTGCTTTTACCCCAGCACTCTGCATGGCACATAATGGGCATTCAAAACACAAAAGTTGAAGGAATTAATACATGAGACATTCACATTCCTGGCTAGATTGTTAGCTTACTGAAGTCAGAATTTCTTCTTGGCTTTGTAGTCTGGGTACATAGTTAGGTGCCTGGCATAGCACAGAAGCAAAAGAAAAAGGAAGGGTTTTGCTGAATTAGCTTGAAAAGTACTTTCCAAAGGGGTTTTCAGAATTGCTACTCTTCCTCTATTTATAAAGTCAGACTGAAGGCTAAAAAGTGAGACTGTCTCCCACAGAAAGAGAAGGAAGTTTTCCGTTAGGATCAAGGACAAAAGATCCCCAAATCTCAGCACCCCAAATTGCCAATTATGCTTCTCAGGCTTCACCATTCTGTTTATGAACATAAATCCTCACCTTATCTCAAGGAAACATACCACAATGTCAACTCGATTTTAAAAGACCTTTATAGTCGCCACAACTTTGATATATACATTTTATTGTGGCACCATTTGCACTGCTGAAGTTAAGTTTGAGTCAGCACTTCCAGTGAGAAATCCATGTTGTGGGGATTTATAACTCAGCCATAAACACTTAGCTATGGCTTCAGTGATAAAGAAATGAAATCTGCCCCGATGGACAGATATATACCTCAACTCTCTGGAGCAGTCGCCCCAGTGGACTCAAGGAAAAACCACCAGTCTGTCTTCTTTTTAGAATGCTAATTCTAAATTAATATCAAGGAGCAAACTAATTTTTCATGGGGAACATAACCCCTCCCTGACTTCTCAAGACATAAAGTATAGCTGGGCATGGTGGTGCATGCTTGCAATCTCAGAATTTGGGGAGTTAAGACAGTAGGATCACGTGTTGGAGGACAGTCTCAACAACTTAGCGAGGGCCTCAGCAACTTACAGAGACCTTGTTTCAAGATAAAAAATAAAATGAGGATGGGGGTGTAGCTTGGAGGTAGAATGTGCCTGAGTTCTATCCCCAATTCTGTATAAAAAACAAAAATCGAGTCTCGTAAATGTGTTTGGTTTTGTGGACTTTCCTCATTCCTAATCAGTTATTCCCCCTTTCACTCCGCATCAAGGTGGTCACCAAATCTTGCATAGTCTACCAGCAGTCCTTCCTAAGTTTCGGTGCCCCTACAGTCACCAGGAGTCTTGCAGATGTGCAGATCCAGGAAGTCTCAGGTGGAGCTTGAGAATTTGCTTTTCTAACAAGCCTCCAGGTCACACCTATGCTACTCCCCAAGGCCTCTCTTTGAGAAGCAAAGCATTAGAGCCATCCAGTATGTTTCTTCCTCTGTAGATCCTCTTTATGTAATGTCTGGCTTGTTTAACACCTGCCCTCCTCCCACTCCAACTCACTTTCCTATAATCCCACTTGCCTATATTCTAACTTCTACTCTGCTGCCCAGGAAGCTCTTGGGGAAAAAAATCCAGCCATATCACTTTCAAAATTAAAGTATTCTCATAAAACCCAAATTACCTACACAACTAGGGGAGTATAACCCAACAAGATAAGAATTTAGACACAATTAGCCCAGAATTCACTATCTATCCCTAGCCATGCTACCTGTCTCCCCAAAGAGAGAGCGAGGTCTTCTCCTCCCCTCTCCTCTTCTCTTCTCTCCTCTCATTTCATCTTGCCACTTCCTACACACCACCATTACATCTGTCAGAGGGTTTTCTAATTATTGACCCATGTCTCTGTCAAACTCAACTGACTGTGAGGTCTTAAAAGGTAGGAAGCATATTTTACTCAGCTCAGGGTCTGCTGCTCAGTAGGAGTTCAATAAATATTTGATGAGAGGGGGATTGATATATTAGGGAATTTATAATGGGAGCTAACATTTATTGAGCACCGGCTCTATACCAGGTGCTGTACAAAATGCTTCACATTTATTAACTCATTTAATGCTCTGAACAGCCCTGAGAGGGGAAATGATGAGCCTCGTTTTCTACATGAGTGAGATGAAGCTGAGAACAAACTGCAAAAGTGTTCCAACATGCACAGTCTACAAAGGGACAAATCCAATCAGAACTCAGTTTCATTAAGATTCCAGAATTCTATCTCTGAACTACCATGCTGTATTGAAAGATCGAAGAGATTAGGAATGAATGAATGAATGAATGAATGAATGAATGAATGAATGAGTAAATGAATGAACGAACAAACAAATGACTTCTGATGCCCTTGGGGCTCAGGGAAGTCAGGCAACCCGTCCCCACAAGTCAACAAAAGCACTCTATTCAAGTGGCCAGGTGCTGAAATATAAAAGCAAAAGGGTGATTTATGCTTATGGTTTACTGCTTTGACCTCTGGCAGCTCAAAATAAGATTTGATTTTAAAAAGCCAGTGCCTCCTCCTGTTATTTCAGCTCCTGGACACAAAGATGAAGGACATGAAGATGCTTGACCTGCATGCTGGACTCTAAAAAGTTGAAGAACAGTAAATTGTTTATTCATTTATTTATAGATATCACTAAGGCATGAGAGGCCAGTGGTGCCAAATATCCCTCATTCATTTATCCATCCACCCATCCTTTCACTCCCTAGTCTACCCATTCTTTTATTCATTTTCTTTAGTCATTGACTCATTCCAATGTTTTTTCATTCAATACATATTTATTAAAACTTTGTACATTTTAAGATTTATATAATTGCTGGAAATATCACAAGTTTGGAAGAGAGTGGTCAAAGGAATTTTCCTAAAACATAAAAATTACCTCTGAATGGTTACTCAAAGGATATATAATCAATTCTTCCAGTGAAATAAATGTATGGATTAGCATGTGTTCTATAGTGGATGGTAGGAGGAATGGTATGGAGGATATTTCTAGATATAAATAACCCAAAAAAAGTGCATGCAAGCCATGCGTGTGTGAGAAAGAGACATCCTAGCAAGCTTGAGGCATTGGAGGAAGTTCAGGATGGGTGAACAGAAATTAGAGAACAGAACCATGGGAGTCAGGGAAAAAGACAAGATAAAGATGTGGGCATGTAGGTATAAGCCTCCCTTCTGATTCTAATAATTAGGGATGCCAAAGCCATGTGGGTCTGCAAGGGAGAGGCTGAGGGAAAAAACTACACAGAGTTGAGTGGATTTAATAAACTCATGTTTGTATCTCGGTCCATATCCATAGGGGTAACAATGAAATGAAAGACGGATATAGATTATAGCAAACAAACATAGAGAATACACTGTGTGTGTGTGTGTATATATGCAGGATGAGAGAGAGATGAATGCCTATACACACATATATATGTGTATGTTGTATAGATACATATATGTGTGTTTGTGAATATGTGGGTATACATATATATTTGTTGTATTCTTTTTTTTTTTTTTTCAGTACTGGGGATTGGACTCAGGGGCATTCTACCTCCGAGCTACACCCCCAGCCCTATTTTTTATTCTTTATTTTGAAACCGAGTCTCACTAAGTTGCAGAGTGCCTCACTAGGTAGCTGAGGCTGGCCGCGAACCCAGATCCTCCGGTCTCAGCCTCCCGAATGCTGGGATTACAAGCGTGTGCCACCACGCCTGGCTATTTGTTGTATTCTTCACCTACCTATAAAGCAAATTCAGTTCTGACCCTAAATCTCTACTATGTATAGCATGGGGGAGAGTGAATCCCTAATTCTTCCTGAGGTTCAAGGGTGCAGTGCTGCGAGTTCAGGGGTAAAGTGTAATCAAGTTCAGTCATCTATCCAGCCACTGTGGCTATTTTAGCATGGCCTTACTACTTTGACAGCTCTCTGCTGCTTCTGCATCACGCTTATCACCTGACAATTTTCCTTAAATGCTGCCTGGGACCCTGTTTTCCTAGAACCACCGGGTTGATCTCTCTCTTGTGGTCTTACAGTCTCCCCTGCTGCATGCATCCAAAAGGTGTAATAGATTTCCTCATTTTGGTGCCCAGAGAGCTCTCCCTCCATCCTCTTCACTCATCACCCAAACAGGTGGGCTAAAGGGAGAAAACCTCTGTCAAGCGTTGTGAGATGTTTCACCTTTTTCCCCATGATGCTACTTCATATCCCAAATCCTTGCCCCATCCCAAGGCTTCATTTTTTTGAACACAAAAGTCAGGAAAAAAGCATGAGGAGGCAATATCCATTTGCTTTTTGCCAAACTCCTTCCAGAAGCAGTGAGCAGTGAGCTAGCTCTTTAGTTGCAGCAGGATGAGAGAGAGATGAAGAAGAAAGGGAAAGGCATAAGGGAAATAAAATAGATTAGCAACCATATTATAATAGAGATGTTCTGTGGAGGTGGATATAGAGATGCAGTACAGAGCTAGTAAATGGACACAGACATATGATAAGCTAAAACAATGTGAGTAGCTTTCCAAACATCCTCTGTTCCCTCCAGGCTAAATTCATTTTTATTTTGAAATATAAAAGTTTATTTTAAGTTAGGAAATGATAGAGGACAAAGCAGCTCTCCTCCATACACAAAGGGGGGGGGTCCCCTAACCTTGAAGCCCTTGGGGAAAGGGGCTTTTAAACCTTCTTGAGATTTTCTATCTGTTCTTTTATTTTTTGTTTTTTATTTTTTATTTATTTTTATTGTTATAACTCGTGCATTGTAAGCATACGTCTTTGTTAGGTACAAATTGATACTGACATATGTGCACACATTTCTCATTTGACCCCTCCCCCAATTCCCACCCCACTCCCTCGCCCTCCCTCCCTCTCACGTTCAGTTTAGTGAGTGACCTTGATATAATTGTGTAAATACATCATGTGCATTAGGGTGACCCCGCCCCCATCCATCCCCTTCGGTTAAATCAACTTCTTTGCTTATCGAGGGTCTCTCCTTTTTCATCTGGAGACCCTCTTATGCCCCATCTTCTCCCTAGCATCTGCATATTAGGGAGAACATATGTTTCTTTACTCTTTATGACGGCTAATCTCACTTAACATAATGTTTTCCAGTTGCATCCTTTTCCCTGCAAATAACATGATTTTGTTCTTCTTTATGGCTGAGTAAAATTCCATTGTGTACATATCTCATAGTTTTGTAATCCATTCATCTGTCGATGGACATCTTGGTTGCTTCCATAGTTCGGCTATTGTGAATTGTGCAGCTATAAACATAGATATACATGTGTCGGTCTGATAGTTTGGTTTCCATTCTTTTGGGTAGATACCCAGAAGTGGTATTGCTGGATCATATGGTAGGTTCATTCCCATTCGTCTGAGGATCCTCCATACTGTTTTCCAAAGTGGTTGCACTAGTTTGCAATCCCACCAACAATGTATTAGGGTTTCCACTTCTCCACACCCTCACCAGCAGTTATTGTTGTTCGTGTTTTTTATGATTGCCATTCTGATTGGAGTTAGGTGAAATCTCAAGGTAGTTTTGATTTGCATCTCTCTGATTGCTAATGATGTGGAACATTTCCTCATACATTTACTGGCCATTTGTATTTCTTCTTTTGTGAAGTGTCTATTTAGATCCTTTGCCCATTTTTTGATTGTGTTATTTGTTTTCTTAGCTGTGATTTTCTTGAGTTCTTTGTATATCCTAGATATTAGACCTCTATCTGAAGAGTAACTGGCAAAGATCTTCTCCCACTCTGTAGGCTCTCTGTAGAGGTTCTTGATAGTTTCCTTTGCCCCAGGATGGCCGTGAACGCAGATAAATTCATTTTCAACCACACTTCCCAAAACTCTAATGAAGGACCTGATTTTGAGACCACATTGGGGGGAATTTTGTAATGGAACAACAAAAAAAGGCAAAGGAGTTGTAGAAATCAAGAAATAAGGGAAGCTAGGGTTGAAGATGATCAGTATATAGTTTAGGGAGAGGGGTGTTGAAAAAGGTCTTCTATGTGAGAACAGGAAAAGGGGGAAAGAAAGGAGAAAGCCCATGGAGACCGGCTGCAAGGTATTTCCCATTCTTCCCTGGAGGTGGACAAGGGACACCATGCTACCAGCTACCAAGGGATTAGCTAGGATTCTGCACATGCTGAGAGATACTCTCAGGCATTTTTACATGGCCCTGAGACTCCAGGGAGCACAGCTATTATGTAAAGGTCTTGGGACAGAAGTAGAAAGAGATATTCAAGGCCAGAGGTGAATTTTCTCCCAGGAATCCTCACTGGGGACTCAGCAGAAGGAAACTACTAGGTAAGGAAGATGTCTTGCATGCGAACTCAGAAATCCAAAGTTCCTCCCTTTGTACCATGTAGACACACACTCACACCCTTGGCTTCAAGGATACACCATAGGGGTCCAGTGCCCTGGTTCTCAGGATAACAGATCAAATTTTAAGGACAGTGCCACTGCAGCTTCTCAAGCAGGTGTCATGCAGGAGACAGTGCAGGAAGACCATGCAATCGAGGGTCTCATAGGATTGCAAATGGGCATCCCTCAGTCTCCATGGGCATTGACTGGTTCCAGGACCCCCAAGGACAGGACACCTGCAGATGCTCAAGTCCCTTATATAAAATGACATAGTATTTCAATGTAACCTATGGACATCTTCTCATATACTTTAAATTATCTCTAGATTATTTATAATAGCTAATACAATGTCAGAAGTATGCAAATAGTTGTTATGCCATATTATTTAGGGAATAATAAGGGGGGAAAGTATGCTTGTTTAGTACATATCTGTGCTTGGTTGAATCTCTAGATACAGAGTGCCAACTGTATGCCCCCTAAGTCTATCATTCCTCTTATAAAAAGGAGCAGTAACAGCTACCTCCCAGTATTGCTATATTACATCAGTCCACATGCCCAACACATATCAGATCCAAAAACACTTTAATTCTCTCCCTTTAATGCCCCTCTGAAAGCTCAAGAATGTAAATTTTCATGAGTTAGGACAATGCAAGCAGAAAATAAGACAAAAATAAAAGAAAATACACAACAAATATTACAACCTCATTTTTTTATCCCAACATAAATTCCAATAAAGTTGCTAAATAAAATGGGCATAGAATCCAATTTCTGCAAATCCTCCCCTTGGTCTGTTATTAATTCATTTATTCACTCATTCCACTTTCATCAATGACAAGAATCATACAATACTGATTAGGGATCCAAGCTCTGGAGCCAGACAGACATGGTACTTGAATAAATATATGCTTTTTTGTTGATATTAAAAGTAATAATGATGATAATAAATGCTACATGTTCAAAGCCCTATGTGAATAAAAGGATTACCAAAATAAACATTCCACCCTTATATTAGAATTGCCCCACATCCAGGAAGGGATGGAGCCCAGTAAAAGAAAGTCTATAAAGAATGTTTTAAGCAGGACATGATGGCGCATGGCTGTAATTCCAGTACTTGAGAGGCTAAGACAGGAGGAACACAGGTTTGAGACCAGCCCCAACAATTTAGTGAGACTCTCAGACACTGTTTCAAAATAAAAATAAAATAGGGCTGGGGTGTAGCTCAAAGGAAGAACACCCCTGGGTTCAATCCCTACTATCAAACCAAAACAAAATTTTTTTCCAACTGCCTAGAGCAGAACTTCTCGTTAACAATGGCTAAAACCATGAGACATTTATCATTTACTTAACAAGAAGTTTGGAAGTAGTTGGGCCAAGAGATGGTCTGGCAGCTCCATGATTCTTAACGAGACATGGGCATCTTCCTACTCCTTCCTCCTTAGTGTGTTGACTCATTATTCTTACACTTGTTACTGTGGCCTAAGAAGGCTGTGGTGAAGGCAATATCCTGTTGGCCTTTAAGACAGGAAGAAAAAGAGAAAAGTTCTAATGGGCTTTTCTCCCAAGCTCATTCCTACCACCAAAAAGCAAAACACCCTCTAGAGGTCATTCAGCAGAGGGGTCCTGACATGTCATTGAAAAGTACTGGTTTCCAAGGTTCAGAAGAGGCTGGTAAAGCATATGCCCACTTTGTCAGTTTCTACAGAGAGAGGCAGCAAGAAATGAGATGAATAGGGGTGGCCATTATGTTAGCAACTAACAATGCCCCCCCTCCCCCGCAGAAACTCCCAGCATATAGAGACAATCAAAATGAAGAGGCACTCTACTTATTTTATTTATTTACTTAGTTACTTATTGTGGTAATGAGAATTGAACCCAGGGCCATTCTACCTCTGACATACAACCCAAGCTCTTTTTATTTTCTGTTTTGGAACAGGGTCTCACTACACTACTGAGAGTCTCACTATGCTGCTAAGGCTGGTCTTGAACATGTGATTCTCCTGTCTCAGCCTCTCAAGTACTAGGATTACAGGTGTACATCACTGTGCTTGACTTGAAGAGGCACATTTAAACTGGGAGCAGAGGAGGAATTGCTGTGCTTTAGTTTGGGACTTGGAAAAGACTTCATAGAAAAGACAACATCAGAAAGAAATGTATGGTAGTGTGCCTTTGGGTGTTGGAAGAACAGGGTCTTCCAGATATAAAAAATTGCATATAGGAAGGAGACAGAGTAAATCATTAAAAAAGAAGCGTGAGATTGGAGTAGATAGAGAAACTATGCCAGGAAATGGAAAGAGATGTTGACAATTTAACAGGTCAGGGTCCTACTCTACTTTATCTTATCTAATAACACTTTTTCAAAATAAAAGACCGCTTTCTATGAATATGTGATGATATCAGGAGGCAGAGGGACAGATCATTAAAGAGCATCAAGTTATAAGAGCAAGCTGTTTTCTTGTAAATTCTCATTTAAGTCTCGTTTGTGCATCAAGGAGAAAGCCTTGGTTTGGAATTATATCGTGTGTGTGTGTGTGTGTGTGTGTGTGTGTGTGTGTGTGTGTGTTACTGGAGATTGAACTCAGGAGTATTCTACCTCCAAGCCACACCCTCAGCCATATTTCCATTTTTTTTTTTTTTGAAACAGGAACTTGCTAAGTTGCTGAGCATCTTGCTAACTTGCTGAGGCTAGCCTTGAACCTGCAATCCTGTTTCAGCCTCCCAAGTACTAGGATTACAGGTGTGCACCACCTTGCTGTATCTTTAACATCTTTCTAACTCTCATGCATGTTTCTTTTTAACACAAAGACTGCAGGCTTCAGGCAGAACTACTCATCTCTAGAACCCAGCTAAGACTTAATAACACTGTTGATTGGTTTAGTTCTGTTTTCATTATATTTTTGCTTAGGGTTACCTTACAGTGATGGGAAATGGAACTATGCATTTGAATGGGACTTACATTTTATTTTGGTGTACACAAATAGTTTCAAAACTAAGTTAATTTACAAAAAAAGAAAAAAGAAAAGCCTGAGCCAATATGGCCTTGGTGTAGACAAAAGGACAGGATCCATGAAGATCATCCACAGTCATGTCCTTGGACTGTAAGACTACGGGGATGTGCAAGCTAGGAGCGGAAGAAGGGTAGGGCAGCTTGCTCCTCTGTGCAGGGAGCGCAGGGAGCCACCCACATCTATACAGCAAGACCTTCTGTGAAGAGTAAATGAGTTCACATAAGCCAAGGGCTTAGAGTCCTGCCTGGCCAATAAAATAAATATGAACTATTTGAGCACTATGCATCCTTCTAATGTCATTTTCCATTTGGAGACAAAGGCAGATTGAGGGTAGGAGATGGGCACTTAGCAGATGAGTTAAGAGTGGCTAGTTTGATATCAGCTAATCAGAACCTAGGAAGGGTGGGATGGTGGGAGAGCCTGGGAGACACTGAGAAAGAAGACTCTGTAGGTCGTGGTGAGACAGAGGCCCATGCCTAAACCATGCCTAGCGCATAGTAAGTCCTATAAACATTTGATGACTGAGGGAATAAATGGATTTATCCTCAGGAGAAACAGAAGAAAACTGGCTCTGAAAAATAGAGAGGAAAATTCTTGATGACATCATGGGAGCCTGGGGGCCCAGCTGAGGTTCTCTCCACCCAGACTTTTCAGTTAAGTGAGAACACAGACACCCTTATTGCTGAAGCTGTTTCAAAAGAGGTGGCTGTCACCAACTCTGACTTATCCCAGGTTTCTATGGTAGAGACTGAGTAGAGGAGGTCTCCTCTTCCGCTGTTGGAGCCTGGAGCTGTCTGCTTCCCTGGTGGCTCACTGTGACCTACTGCCAGGTCTCTGTGGGAACTCACTCTGATGAGCACAGGGCACACACAGATCACAATCCCCAAGCACATTCTGTCCCAAATGAGGCATCTTGTCATTTTCAGAATATCAGCTGTCATACATGAAGAAAGTTCTCATCTGATCAAATGAGAAAGAAGTAAAAAAGAACCAAAAAGAAAAGAAAAAGAAAAAACCTGAACCAAAAACTAAAAATAGATCCAAACTCATAGTTTGAAGAATATGTCATCTGCAGCAGAGTCTTTCTTTTCTTTTTTAATTGGCACATTGTACTTACATATCATAATAATGTTCAGCGTCATAGAAACATACATGCACACAGCACTTGTGTGTGTTTCCCACCAAGTCCCACCTAGCTTCTCCCCTACACCAAACATAATATTAAAATTGGTATTGATAACTTCATCTAGAATATACAAAAAAATTTAAAAAGCAAATAACCCAATCAAAAGGTGGATCATGAATCTAATAGACACTTCTCAAAAGAAGAAATACAAATGGCCAATAAATATATGAAAAAGTGTTCAACGTCATCAGCAATCAGGGAAATGTAAATCAAAATGACACTGAGATTTCATCTAATTCCAGTTAGGACAGAAATCATCAAGAATACAAATAATAATAAATGGTGACAAGAATGTGGGGAAATAGGAACCCTTAGACACTATTGGTGGGACTGCAAATTAGTATAACTGATATGGAGATCAGTCAGCATAGTCTTTTCAATAAAGTAACCTCCCCAGGAACATAATTCTGATCTTCACCATTGCAAGGTGGGGAGACAAGAGAGGGAAGAGCAAAGAAAGACTAATGGCGAGTGGAAGGGTCTACTTGGCGAGGAGGTGTGCCCCAACCCACCCACTCCCCAGGTGCTATTGGATCCAGTCCTCACTGTGGTCCTGTAAAGAGGCCAGAGCTCAGAGGAACTTCATGTCTTGCTAACACACAGCTAGCCCCATCTGACCAGATGACATTCTGTCCCACAGGCTCTTATGGGTCAATATTTAAGGAAAATGGAAGGTTGGGAGTAAAGAGGGTGTGAAGGCTTTCAGAACCCCATTGGGTTATGTGTGTGTGTATGTGTGTGTGTGTTTGTGTGTGTGTGTGTGTGTGTGTGTTACTTGCGATTAAATCCAGGGGCATTCTACCTCCAAGCTACACTCTCAGCTCTTTCTAATTTTTGTTTTGAAACACAGTCTCACAAGGTGTGTGTGTTACTTGCGATTAAATCCAGGGGCATTCTACCTCCAAGCTACACTCTCAGCTCTTTCTAATTTTTGTATTGAAACACAGTCTCACAAGGTTGTTGAGACTCTCTCTAAGTTGCTGCGGCTGGTCTCGAACCTGCAATCCTCCTGTCTCAGCCTCCTAAGTACTGGAATCCCAGGTATGCACCATTATGCCCAGCCCATCGGATCATTCTTTATTTGACCATGTCAAGTCATCCTGGACATATCACTTCCTGGCTGTTCAGGAGAGTCACAGCATCCTTTAGTATTTTCATAGTCTTATGTAGGGTAGGTAAGACAGGCCACAGGGAGCTAGAGTCAGATTACATTGGTTCCAATTCCAGGAGAATCACTGAGAAGAGGTGTACTTATAGGGGTGAGGAGTTTGAAACTCGGCCTACCACCTCCTACTCCTTAGAGCCAGCCTCTCAATAAGAGCTATTGATATCCCACTCCCCCATCTCCCTGTGCCCCTCCTCATCCCTCCATCTCCTTGGCCACTGCTAGGGACCCAATTCTTGTCCCCCCCTTCCAATTCACAGGCCAAACCCTAGTTGCCAATAGTGTCTTTGGGAAGAGAAGGTTATGAGAACATAGCCTGCTCCAGTCAGCATTCTCCACAGCTAAAATATAAAAGACTGACCATGTAATTTAGAAGAAAGATTTATTTCCTTATGGTTTCATAAGGCCAGGGACTATGCGTCTTGGGGCATGATGGTGGGAAGCAGAGAGGAGAGCCCATGGGCTGTGCTCCTCACATCATGGAGACCAGAAACAAGAGTCAGAGCAGGGGGAGGAGGAACCATATATAACCCCAAGGCCACAGGCCCAAGGATCCACGCCCTACCAGCCCAGGCCACCAGCCAGGTAATTTCATCGGCTCCGAACACCAATGTATGAGCTCTTTAAGGGGCCCTTCTATAACCACAGCAGAGCCTCTTCCCATATGAAGGAGACTCAAGAGAGCTGGCTTCCTCTCTCCGCTGTCCACCATGTCAGGACCCAGCAAGTAGGCAATCGTCCACGAACCAGGAAGTGGCCCTCACCAGACCCCAGCCTGCCAGTGCCTGGACCTTGGATTTTCCAGCCTCCAGTTCAGTGAGAAATAAATGTGCACTAAGTGGCCCAGTCTATGCTGTTCTGTTACTGTAGACAAACTATCAAGGCACCTCCGTCCAAGCTCTGGTTTTCACACCTTCCCCAGTCTACTACTGCTCTCTGAACTTCTGCCTTGTGTCCTTTGACCACCCCAGACTCAGTCCCATCCCCTACAGATTTATCAGAGGGAGCCAATCATGCTGCTACCCATGAATGAAAGTCAATCACTCCCTGCCACCTTCACACACTATCCCCAGACAAGCCCTGTCCGATCCTTGTCTACAACCAAGCTCAATATCCAGCTGTATCCCGTGGACCCTTGCTCCCAGGTATAGATTAACTCACATCACCTCAGTGCCTTTGCATACACTCCTCCCATTACCCAGAACCAACACACACAACACATGATCCCTCACCCATCGACCCTTCCCTTTCAAGTCGTGTCTCACTCTTCTCTAACCTGCATCACTCTTACTTTCCAGTGTTGATTTTCTGACCTGTCTCCTACACCAGACTAAGTCCTGAGTATGTTCTCATCTCTACATCCTTATTGTCCACTGCTGGGATGCAATAGGTGCTCAGTGTTTGCTGAACAAATACATGGCAATAAAACATGAATTCCATATGGGAAGGAACATTCTTACTGATTTTTCTCCTTTAAACAAAAAGGTCACAAACTGCACAATGTTACTGAAAGCCCAGAGGGTCCCAGGACCCTCCTAGCCACCTCCTATTCTGCTTCTCAAGCTGCTTGATGCCTCTTCCCAAACCCTCAACATCCAGGAATTACTGACTAGTGATTTCTTTGCCTGGATCTGGGAACAACTTCATCTGCGTATCATACTGTTTTATTTTAGTCAAACCAGGTTTAAGTGAAGAAATTGCTCCCGTTAAACTAGGAATCGCCTCCATTTCATGGAACAGAGCATGTGCCAATCTAATGAAGCACAAAACACTCAGAGTCACGATGAAAGCAGGACCTGGGGAGAACAAGGGATGAAAGCAGGTTCTCTAGGGAAGGGGAAAATCACATGAAGGAAATCCTCCTGTCCTCAGAGGGCTTTAGGAATCATGGCTCAGGTTCCCTCTCAGCCCTCAGAGGGAAGAATAAGGGCCCCAGAGGTGGAAATCATCCTGGTTTGAAATCTGGAAGAAATACCTCACTATCCAAGTGACTCTCTAGTGGCTGTGCTGAGGAGCCCTGGAGGGGAAGACAGAGGAAGGAAGGAATTCTGTGGACATCTTGGGACATGCCCAACAGAGACAAAATGTCCACACTTTAGGCCTTTTACTGTGGGAAAATAAGAGGAGGCTCAATGAGCCTTGAGGGCTTACAGTGAGAAAGGGAAAGAAGGGCAGCAGGTGTCAGATGTGACAGCATTGGCCTCTGTCCTTCCTGTTTCGACACCCTCCTTCCTCACTTCTGTTGGAGCCACATCACCCTGTCCTCTGTCTGCCCCTAAAACAGAGGTCCCATCTCTGCAAGCAGTCCTGACCCAGAGGAGGAGCAACTAATTGGCTCGAGCCCCACATTCTATCTCTCAGCATGAAGTCCGATTGTCTCACAGGTTAGCCTGAGCTTTATTCCTCAGTTTGGGTCAGTAGGTTCCTGGCTTGTTTCCTAAGCTTGAATCTTTGCCTTGGAAGCCTTCTTAGTAAACACTGGCCTTTAGTTGGTGTTTATCATGTGCCATGCTGTGAGTACTTGTTGTATTACTAGTTCATTTACTTGTCTCAGTGATCCAGAAATACAGGTACCACTAGTTGTCTCATTCCATAGACAAGAAAGCTGAGACCCAGAGAGTTTAAGAGACTTGCCCAACATCACAGAGATAATAATTGGTAGAGTCAGGATATGAAGTCAGGGAATCTGACTCTGGGGTCTTTTGTTGTTAATGATGACACTTTAATAACTTAGTAACACCGTATACACCTGAGGCAGAGTCAATTTCCAAAGATGACCCAATGATAGTGCCCATCCCACATGCTTCTCCCAGGATTTCATTTGACATCCCTCTCATTGGGTTTGGGGCATAGGTGCCCTCCTCTTGAAGCTACAGTGTGTAATGGATAATAAAATCGCCATGCCCTTCTGTCTTGGTCTCATAGGATTCTCAGCCTCAATAGCGCCATTCTGTGGGGGAGCCCAAACGTGCCCACATGGAAAAGCACCGGGTGGCATTGCATGTAAGTGCTCAGCCTGGAAGCTCAGCTGAGGTCAGCTCTCTTAGGCCCATCAATAGTTGTGACCTTGGAGATGCCTCCAGGTGGATCTTGTTTCCAGTCATTGAGCTACCTCCAATCTTCCTGGACCACAGAATGTATAAGACTAATAAAATGGTCATTTTAAGGCACTAGGTTTTACAGTGGTTTTGCCATACAGCAAGAGTAACTGGAATCTCGCCTCCTGCCGGCAAAATTCTATAGACCCAGTCTATAGAGCTCTGCCTCTGCACCGCATCTGGTTCATTCCCTAATGCCCAGTGACAGGTCTCTCATAGTCTGCTAGCCTGAAGTGCCACGCCATCATTTCCTATTGGGCTTCCTGAGTGCCACCAGCCAACCTCAATTACCACTTTTCATCTGCTGCCAGATCTCATGACATTAAGTATTACCAGTCAGACTGAACTCGCTTCACTTCCTGAAGCTGTTTCTGACCCCGCAGAGCTTGTCCATGGGTCTCTGCTGCTTGTGTCACTCCTCTCCCAGTCAGCTCTGTCGATTTCAGGTGAACCAGCCAAGCTTCAGAAATGGCCCAGTTCCCATCTTCTTCATTTAAGAGACATGAAAAATGGAACCCATACACAATAAAACAAAGTAGTACCAACTGGCATCTCTTGAATCCTAGATGCAAATTACTGCATTTAACCCTCACAAGTTATGTATTACACAATAATATTGATCCCAAAATATAGATAGAGAAATTGAACCTAAGAGGACTTCTGGTCACAAAGTTGTGTTCAGCTGCCTCAATATCCCAAGAAGTTATATCTTGAAAAGTTGAAGACAAGATGGAAAAAACTATCGGTTTTCTCCAGACATGAAGTCGACCTGATACTCCAACAAGACAATAACCCTGATTCAAATGTATTCTTTCTTGAAAACATACCTCATGTCATCAATATATCTAGGAAATAAAGACGGTCCTTCTCCATGAGTTGATATAGTAGGTGGGGCTAAGAATATATGGTTTGGGATTTTTATTTCTGTGTGTCACATTCCAAAATCTGACTATAAAGTTCTCTGAGCCCTTACCCACAGCGGCAGTAACAAATCCATCTTTAATGAGTCTGTGGTGCCTTCTCAAGGAGGCAAATATATAATGGTGGCTAAGATAATATTATTTTGAGTCAGAAATAAATATAAATACAAGCCCCACTACTCATTATATCAATTGTGTGACATGTAGCAAGTTGTAGAACCTCCATCAATCTCTATGCCTGCATCAATATAGCAGGGCAATCATAGTGTGCAGTTCAAGGGGTTGCTGAGGACTAAGTGAGATCATGCATATAGCCTAGCATATAATAAAAATAAAAATACCATTATTATTGTTATTATACACAGAAATGGAATGGATCCTCACCAAATAGAAGTGAGCAGAATCTCACTAGATTCTAGAGAAACCACCCAATCATCTTAAATTACATTTTGAGATAAAATCCTCCTAAGAGTCAGGAGTGCCAGCCCTCAGACTTCCAAGTAAGTGGCCATTCACATGATTTCAGCCACTCGCTGCTCCTAAGTTGCTAAGCAGCATTGCGACACTAATCATTCTCTGCAATTTTAAGATGCTAGATCCTAAATTTCATTTTTTCTGGAAAGTCTGGTAGCTAGAATGTCATGTGCTTCTAACCTTGGGGACGGTGGGGAGAGCCTTCAACTTTCTCAGTCTCTAGTTGGAGGGAAAATAAAATAGGGAAATGATGCGATCAGAGTCTCATCCCTCTGGCAAAGAAGAGAGTCCATAAACACGGGAGAGAGAAGATTCAATTGTAACTCAACTAATGCATCTCCAGAAGGGTTGCTCTCTGCTGAAAAGCATTCCCCATTAAAGAAATCAATTTAGCATTCGACTTCTCCTCCTGTGGTGCATATTGAAGTGGGATCTGACAAAGATGGAAAACAGATTTGTGTTAAACACTGCCAATAGAGCCTGTAGCTCAAGGTTAGAGCAGTCAACAGCAATCCAGCGCCTTGGAAACCCAGAGACCCTCATCCATCAGCAGGTGTCAGCAGCTCTGAAAGGAAGCAGTAGATCTAGCTCACCAAGGGGGATGCTTTCAAGACTGGGATTTGGGCCCACACTAGCCTGAGGCACTGATTTCACAATAGGCTCTTCAAACAGACCCGAGTATCCAGCCCACTAGCATGGTGTTGTTTTGCTTGTTTGTTTGATTTTTGGACATAGTAGAAGTCTACAGTTGTTGCTTGCCCAGAATCTAGTCACTCTTCTCTGTTCCAGCAATAGAACTCACTGTATTTCCTCTTCTCATTCCATGAGATTTGGTAGGCTCTAAGGGTGAGAACCTATGACCTCCACCTGCACATTCAGAGCAGAGTTGTACTCTGGCCTCTGGGAGAGCTTCAGGGATTCACCCATGACCCAAGGAAGGGAAGTCAGAGTCAACGTGATTCAGTCTTAGAATTAAATGTAATCTTTTGTTAAAACAAGGGTGACTAGGAAGACAGGATGCAAGATGCTGGCAACCATCTGATCACAGAAACCTGGGATCCACTCAGAGAAGAAGATAGAAAAATGAGAAAAAGAGATAATGCACACAATGGAATTCTACTCAGCAATAAAGAAGAACACAATTATGTCATTTGCAGGAAAATGGGTGGACTTGAAGAACATTACCTTAAGTGAGAGTAGCCAGACACAGAAAGTGAAAGGTCATATGTTTTCTCTCATATGCAGAAGCTCGGGAGTAACTGAGATTCAAGAGGAACTTCAGATAATGGAGGAGAAACCCCAGTGAAGCAATGGAGGGGGTCTAGGGAAGGGTTGGGAGAGAAAAGAAACACTTCCACTGAAATTATATATATAACTTCAGTGAAATTATCAATGCCAATCTCAATATCATGGATGGGGAAGGGGAGGGAATGAGGAGCAAGCTGGAGGAAGCTCACCAAGTGCTATGTGCATGTATGTCCCTATCACTCTGAACTTCATTATGATATGAAACTATAATGCACCAATAAAAGCCTATTTTAAAAAAGTATGACCTAGATCATTTCAGCTCCTCAATCATGCTTAACCTAAAAACTGTCTCCGGACTTTTTAGCTCCTAGATCCAGTAAGTTTCATTTTTTCTTGATTTTAAGTCAATGTGAATTGGGATTTTGCCAAGGGATTGTTTTTGTCATTACAATTCCAATATAACTTCATTAACACAAATGGGGCAGACCCGCTTAGACAGTGCCAGCTCTCGGTAGAACCCAATGGATGACCACACTTGGCAGTTTGTCACGTCTTCTAGTCAGATTCAACTTCTCAATCCATTAACAACATATAAGCATTACAGGATAGATTTCAAGTGACTGGGGAGAAAGCAAATGTCCATCTCAAACTAAACACAGTTGAATTCATGCTGGTGATGCTCCACTAGACCCGCTAGACCAGCAACCACTTTCACGCTCACCATTATTCCTTCCCATAGCCAGAGCCGCCATGTTTGTGGAAGGCTGCCCCAGGCTGTGGAACCCCATTTTTCTTAGCCTTTGACAGGTCAGTAGCAACTGGGAATTAAAAT
This sequence comes from Graphiurus murinus, assembly GCA_004027655.1. Classification (NCBI taxonomy): domain Eukaryota; kingdom Metazoa; phylum Chordata; class Mammalia; order Rodentia; family Gliridae; genus Graphiurus; species Graphiurus murinus. Next base: position 173,723 of record PVLC010000757.1, read on the forward strand.
TTCCTTGTGAGCAGCCCAGGGCTAAGAAGTCAGGGTCAAATATCCCACTTTACCAGCCCTTGGGTGAGTAGGATTTTGAGGCATACTTTTAATCATAGGACTAGTTTAAGCACCCTCTTCGATAGCTGGCTTACTCCTGTGCCTCAAACTAACTGCCTTCCAGCCAAGTGGGATGGTACATGCTTGTAATCCCAGTACTTGGGAGGCTGAGACAGGAGGATCACAGGTTTGCAGTCAGCCTCAATGACTGAGTGAGGCCCTCGGCAACTTAATGAGACCCTGTTTCAAATTTAAAAAGTAAAATAGGGTTGGAGATGGAATTTAAAGGTAGAACACCTCCTGGGTTCAATCACCAGCAACAACAACAACAACCAAAAATTTACTGCCTTCCCTACTCCATGGTGGTGTCCTTGCACTTCCAAAGCAAGTCACATGTGCTCACACTCTGTCTCAATATCTGCTGTGGCCTAGAGAACAACTTCCTCACAGTGCCCATTAGACAGCGCTATCATTCCCCTAACATAAGTTTTATTTACTTACTTATTTATTTATTGGTACGGGAAATGAACCCGGGGTGTCTTATCTCTATGCTAGACCTCCCCCCCGCCCTACTTTATTTTTATCTTGAAACAGGGTATCCTTAAGTTGCTGAGGGTCTTGCTGAGTTGCTGAAACTGGCTTCAAACCTATGATCCTCTTGTCTCAGCCTCCCACATACTGGGCTGACTGGCATGTGCCACCAATGTTCAGCTAAGGCCTTTCTTTATTAGACCTTTTCCAAATCCCTTCTTAGGATCCTTAGAGATTTATCTCTCCTCTCAGCCTACATATCCCAGGAAGCGAAACAAAATCCTAGAAGCTCACACCTCCCTTTCACTCACCCCCAAAACTTATCAATATAGTCATGCAGCAAAAAATAGATTTCTTCCAGAAGGGAATGCTGTTGTCGCCCAAGTAGGATTTACCTATAAATACCAGAGCAAAGGACGGGCCGCGGCACTGTGCTGGTGTCAGGCTGCAGTGCACAGTCGGCAGCTCAGCCACCCCCCGCATCTCTCGCCTCTCCTCTCACCCCTTCTGCCTCCTAGCTGGCATTTTACGCGGATCCAGCCACAGTGAATGAACTACTTGGAGTTCCCCTAAAATAGGCTGCAGTATTTTTCTCCTTCTGCCTTTTTAAATGCTGCCCCATCTGCCTGAAATGTCTTATCTGCTCAGAGGTTCTTAAGGAACTTGTTCCTTCTCACTCCGCCCAAACTCATGTGTTCCAGAACTTTCTCATCCTCAAGAGAGGACTTGGAGTGGATTGCTTCAGAAAGTTGAGCTTCCTACCCTCAGAACAGATGGTCACACCAGGGATGATGGTTACAGGGCCAGATGTTACAGATGGCATCACAGATTTGGAGAGTGAAGTAGTTCCCAAGGTTTACGACCAGCACCACTATTATGTTCTGGTGGTTTTCCAGATAACTTTAAGTGGTACATGAACACAGCAGAAGATCATAGCAACATATACAGTAAGAGAGGTATCCATAGACAAAGTATAGTGGCATATGCCTGTAATCCCAGTACTTGGAAGACAGAGATAGGAAGATTGTAAGTTCAAGGTCAGTCTCAGCAACTTAGCGAGACCCTCAGCAACTTAGTGAGACCCTGTTTCAAAATAACAAATAAAAGAGGGCTGAGGATATAGCTTGGAAGTAGAATATCCCTGAGGGAGAGAGTAAAAGAGAGACAGAAAGAGAAAGAGAGAAAGAGGGGGGGGAAGGAAGAAGGAAGGAAGGAAGGACGGACAGAAGGAAGGAAGGAAGGAAGGAAGGAAGGAAGGAAGGAAGGAAGGAAGGAAGGAAGGAAGGAAGGAAGGAAAGAAATGTATCCATGTTTCCATTTTTTTTTTCCTTCTGGTTCCTTCAAAAAAGAGAAGGTCACTGGGTATGATGGTGCATGCCTGTAATCCCAGTACCTGGAAGGTGAGGCTTCAAGGACAGCCTCAGCAAGTAATGAGACTCTCATCAATCTAGTGAGATCCTATTTAAATAAAATAAAATAAAATAGGCCTGAGGGTATAGCTCAGTGATAGAATACTCCTGCGTTCAATCCCCAGAGCAACACACACACACACACACACACACACACACACACACACACGTCTAATTTCTGTTACTCCTCTGTCTTTAATGCCTAACATTTGCTAATCTCTCACGTTTAATAGGCAAAAGCAATGATACTAATAATATTGTTTACTTCTCTTTGTACCATATGGATAATTCCCTTCAACCTACAGAAAGTGATATTTTTTGTTTCTTTTCCATGTACATTAATGATGTAAAATTTTTATTTAAGAGCAAAGAGTCAAAATGAAGATACTAAGTGTTTACAGACAATGTATGCATATATAAGTGATCAGTGTTATATTATACACACACACACTATATTGCATACAGTAAGCTCTGGTAGTACTTGGATATACCAAAACTTCATGAAGATGATACTTGAGACAAATTTGGGGCAGGGAGGTCTAGAACAATGAGCTGGAGTATCTAAGTTTTCAGACTCCTTCCCTCCTGGATACCTGATTAATATGTGAAGGGTCTCTGAGACACTACTCCAATGAGCCATCCTTCCACCGACCATGAAGATGCAGAGTTTTAGAAACTGGCTGGAGCTGGTCTTCTGGCTGCACAGAGGGATTCAGGAACCAGGCAATACTGAGCATTTTTCTTTCTGTTCTCTTCTTAGGGTATCCAAGCCGGATTTTCACATTTCTGGATGATTTCAGAATTGAAACATCACTATTCTAGCTACAGTTGGCTCATCTGAAGTACAAGGCAGAGGAAGTTCCTGTCCTGCTGAATCCCAGCTGTGATACAGGACAAAAGCTTTTCTGTCTTTGATAAACAAATGAAGCTAAACATTAAAGGTGCCTTCTGATCCTCGTTTAAGGAAACAGCCACAAAGCAAACCAGTTAGACCTTCCTAAACAGCTTTTGACATAAAAGTGAAAACCAGCAAGTGGCTAAGCATGTCACCTCTATTCTGAAATGCAGCTTAGAGTTAGGCAAGACAGGGTTTTTCTCCTCTGACATTTTCTGGCTGTTCCCCCTCATGCAGCCAAAATCATTCAAATATATTTATTAAGGGAACCAGGTATCCTTCTAAACACCAGGGATAAGCAAGAGTCCAGAACCCTCCAAGGACCTGACCTCAAAAGCCAATGTTCTAAAGATCCTATAAAAGAGGAAACAGACAGTAAATACATCAGAACATACATCAGTGAAAAGATAACCTCAGAAGAAGTGATGTTATGAGAAAAATAAAACAGGATTTGCCAAAATGAATCTGTGGGTGTGTGGGCTCCTCCTGCTCATGTGCATTTGGTGGGTGGATGGCCAGGGTGATCCACAACGGCCTCTAAAATACTTGGACCTGAGACTAGAATAATGAAAGAGCAGGCTTACAAGATCTGAGGGAAGGGCATTCCCGGCACAGGGAGCAGCATGTGTCACGGCCATGAGATGGGACTCCTTCAATTTATCTTCTCTTTATTTTCCTTCCTCAAATGTTGATCCTTCTCTACATTGCCTCCAATTCTGTTCACATATGGCTCCAACCTGGGTTCAATTCCTAGTCACTACAACTAATCAAGTGACTGGTCTTGTTGAGTCTTGAAAAATGGTAACAATAATAATAATAATGTTTATTTCATAGGGTTGTCGTGAAAGTGAGATAATGAATATAAAATAATGCACCAATAAAAGTATAAAATTAATAGATAAATAAAATAAAATATTCAATTTATTCCAGGGTAAACAGTTAACGCTGGTTACTCAGATATTACTGACTTCTTTGTATAAACCTCAGAAGACATATACATGTGGGCTAAAAATCACCTAATCATCAGTCTCAGGGTCTCACGGAAAAGCCAAGCTGAATTTGAATCTGAGTCTCTTTTTATTTGAGTGAGTTTTGGACTGATTACTGCAAAACTGGAGCTGATGTCATTTTTATTTTTTCGTTCCATGTATTTCCTGTTAGTCCTTTAATAGCTCGAGCATTCTATCTCCACAGTCCTCAGTATAGGGCTTTTTTCAGTAGGGATCCATGGGGAGAGAGTCAGGGCTTGGCCTTTGAGGTTCAAGCTGGTCTTTGAAACTCAAGGCAGAGACTACAGTCTTGAAGAGCCTATATTCTTTTGAGTTTCAAAAGACCAAAATCCTAGGCTAAATAATAGGCAGAGAAGAATATGCTTATTGATGTGTAAGAATGAGGTTTTTCTCTGCTGGAAAAAAAAAAATCCTACAGGCCAGGGAGAAGAAGCAGAGGAGACAAGAGTAAAGGTTAGAATCTGTGAGGCTCCCTGGTGAAGCCAAGTCTGGAAGTCTGGTGGAATGAAAGAGTTAAGAATAAAACTACAAAGTAGGCATGGTGGTGCACACCTGGAATCCCAGTACTTGGGAAGCTGAGATGGGAGGATCACAGGTTCAAAGCCAGTCTCAGCAACTTAGTAAGATCCTCAGTAACTTAACAAGACCCTGTTTCCAAATAAAAAATGGCTGGGGGTGCAGCTTAGTGGTAGAAATACCCTAGGTTCAGTCCCTAGCATCCCAGAAATAAAAATAAAACTACGAAATGAAGGTATAGGGAACACCTCTTCCCAGGTCTCAAGTAGGGACCAGGGAAGTGAGCAAAACCCAAGAGTTCTCCATCACCTGCTCAGGGATCCCAGCAGTGCAGTAGGAATGACAGCTCAGTGTGACAAGTAAAAGAAGCTGGACCCCCGGACCTGAAGGCAGTCTGTGCTTATTGTCTGCCTTCCGCCAGTCACACGAGCCCTGTGCCTCTTACTAATTGCTCTTTTCATGAGCATCTGGTAAGGAGAGCACCCAGAATTTCTCTTGTGCATAGATCAACCAAAAGAAACAGGGCTAACACCCAAGTCTTTGCATTGCAGGATCTGAATTACCACACGTGGACAAACCCCTTTTACAATGGCTCAGCATTGTAGTAAGTCCTCAAGATGAAAAGCTTGTTCTAAAAATGTAGATGAATAAGACTTGGTATTGATACTTCAGTGGGACTAAAAGGAACCAGCTTGAGTTCTCCCTGGAGCTGGAAGGACACTAAAACATGACTTCATTATACACTTACAGTCAAAGAGAAAGATGACCCACCTTCAACAAACTAATGGTACAGAGGAAAGGCAGCTGAAAACTGCCTTACATAAAGCTGGCATGGCCCTCTGCTCCCCCACCTCCATTCTCCACTCCACCCTCTCTCCTAGGTCTGAAAATGCAATTTCAGGAGCATCAGCTTCCGAAATATAGGGCTAGAATGGGGTACTAGGTCCAGCACACTTAACTCATCCTTTTCGCTTTCTGGACCCCAAACTCAGTCCAGAAATTTTTCATAGGAGCCACTAATTTCTGTGTTGAGGAGGAAGAGATGAGAAAGCCTCTCAAAGGTGAATGCAGTTCAGCTAGTCCTGGAATGTCTCCTGTGCCCTGTTAGGGATGGAACAGAAGCCACTTGTCACCAGCTCCCCTGAATTTAGAATGAACAGGGGAGAGGGACAGAAGGCAACTGCCTCTGTTTCCCCAAGGAGAACCTTTGGTATCTGGGTCTCTGATAGAGAAAGCATCTAAACACACCAAACCAAAGCTGTAAGAAGCAGATGGCTAATTGGCTGTCTCTGCTCAGAAAGAACTTTCCATCAAGACTATCCCTGAAAAAGAACTGTTAGAGCCCTGTCTATGAATCTGAAACCTTTCCTATTTTTTAATGAAATAAAGCGCAGAGTCAATGAGAATTATGATCCCTAGGAGCAATCTCTGTGGGTCACTGGATTTTCTAACAGCCCCTTCCCTGAAGATCGCCATGTTCTAGGCCCCCCTTTACTCTGGCCAGTCCTACCTCAATCCAAGATGACCACATAGGAACCCAGGTGAACCTCTACCTGAAGCCAAGCACAATATCTCCATCATCCGTAACAAATTCCTCTAATAAGAACCCCAAGGCAACCCAAGATCCTAAGAGTGTCCTGTCTTTGTGCTAGACACCAAATGGCACTTCTCTGTCCATTTCACCTAAATAACCATGTCACCTGGAGTTCATGCCTCTAAATCCAGCTCCCGTTTGAGGATCTGCCCAGGCATTCAGATGTTCCTTATTGCCATTCTCAGATATCGAAGGCTTATTAAAATAATTTGTATAAGGATAATTTTCATCTTAATTTTTAGTATCTAATAAACACTGAACAAATCCCAAGTGCATCCTAAGAAGGTTCTATACTATTTGAGACTTATTTCTATTTACCTTTCTGTTTCAACTTAGCATCACTAAAGAGTGAAGTTTGGGCTAACTTCCTCTCTTCAAAATTTATTTTAATTTGTATTGACAGAATTTTTTTTTTTTTTTTTTTTTTTTTTTTTTTTTTTTTTTTTTTTTTTTTTTTTTTTTTTTTTTTTTTTTTTTTTTGCAGTACTGGGGATTGAACTCAGGGGCATTCTACCTCCGAGCTACACCCCCAGCCCTATTTTTTATTCTTTATTTTGAAACCGGGTCTCACTAAGTTGCAGAGTGCCTCACTAGGTAGCTGAGGCTGGCCGCGAACCCGGATCCTCCGGTCTCAGCCTCCCGAATGCTGGGATTACAAGCGTGCGCCACCACGCCCGGC